>JALPQI010031229.1:0-79364 GCA_025490895.1 Thaumatotibia leucotreta
GTGCACTGACGGATCCGACTGGGGCTCCATACACCTGATGGATGTTTTTACAAGTAAGATATCAAACAAAATTTTCAAATTACAATGTCAATAATAATTAACAGTTCACAATTGTTTACATTAACAGTACTATGATTTTATTTCCTTCTAACGGTTAATGTAACCTACGACCTGTCATGGTCAAAAGCTAATAAATAAACGATTAATTTTGAAGCAACATATAAATAAAAAAGTAATTTTGAAGTAGGTACATTGCTACCCGCTCAATTTTTCAAACAAAGTAAATGATTATAAAATTGTATGTATGCTCAGGGTTTGGTTAAAATTGTTGAAATCTGCATCTCATGGCTCAGATTCTAATAAAGACCTGCATGATGGTAATACAATGTATTACCTACCTATACCCCTAGTCATCCATTTTTGGAGCTATGATCTCTAGTGAGAAACAGTAGACAGTATAAAATTAAAACATTTACAAAGGTAAAATCGTTATTTTAAATGTTGCAGGTGTATGTTATCCAGAGGTTTTACAGAATGTGAAATATTCGACAATGTCGTGGACCAAAGACAACAAGGGATTATTCTATTCTGTAAGTTTTCCTTGACCATCACACGTTCATTGTTGAAGAGGATGAGATATAGAGTATCCTATTGGTAATATAGCACAGGTTGCATAAATCATCTTTTAAATACTTGTATCACTAAGAAGGAATTAATCAAGCCGGCTAAAAATGTCTATGTATCCATATTATTCCTTCTAAACATGAAATCAAACCACTTGAGCATGTATAGGGCTATGGTATATCTCAGAGGCTCTGAGTATACTCAAAGCTCAGAGGCAGCAGCGCCATCTATTAAACGTGAATCGAGTTATTCAAGAGGGACTTTAATATATTACATAATTATATTTATGATAGTAGTACCTCTATGTTATGTTTGTTTACAGAGATACCCCGAGCAAGCGGGCAAAGACGTCTCTGACACGGAGACGCTCCGCAACCACAAGCTTTGCTACCACCGGCTCAACACGCCGCAAACCGAAGATGTTATCGTCGTTGAGTTCCCGGAAGAGCCCCTCTGGACGATGTAATTATCTCGATTACTTCCCCACTATTCACTTTAACTGATAATATACATATATTAAGGTCACAGCAGCCACTCGACTCGAATGGCCAAGAACTATTTTCCTGCTGTGTGAAATGTGCATAAGCCTTTCGTTTTAGCAAATTTTTACCTAATCTGTTTCATTAACTGCTCCATTTAATTAACTGAATTATCTCGTGACGTATCACGACACAGTGAAATATTTTTTATGTGTATGCAGGGCCGGATTTAGGGGGGGGGCAACCGGGGCTACAGCCCCGGGGCCTCCACATAAGAGGGGCCCCCACAATAGAGATTTAGAAAAAAAAAATCAAATTCCAATTAGTAAACACTAGTAATTTTTGTTTTTTGAGTATTGAAAGTGATTTACTCTGGGAGCTAGATTTCAGCGAAATCATCAACGATGTTTCGGCGAAAAAAGCTCGGAAGATTCCGTTCGTTACTTAACGCTAAAATTTAATTTCAGATAATTCCCGTTTCCGATTATATTTATATGTTTGTTAAATAATAAATACTTGTTTTCACAAAAAAAATATTGAAAAACTTGACAAGAAAAAAAATATTTAGGTACTTTATTTGGAAAATTATTGGGGGCCGGGGCCTCCACTCCTTTGTTGTCCCGAAGCCTCTCATCCTCTAAATCCGGCCCTGTGTGTATGTGTAGGATATTTATATCAAGGAACAGATATTCATTTTAACATTTACGATTGTCACTCATATTTTACGATAAACGAGTAAACTTACGTTTACTATTATCCTGACGTTTCGGGCATGACGTCGTAAAATATTTATAAGAGGATTCTTTATGATACATATATCCTATGTTTGCACTTGACTGCTGGACCACGGGTCTGCCTGTGACCACGAGTGTTACCTAAGTCATGCCCGAAACGTCAGGACTATATAAAATGTATTAAGTTTACGCGATTAAATCCCGTTAGTTGTTAAAATACAAGGAACATGTGTCAGTTCAGTATCTACAAGATCAGAATTAAAATTATAATTTCGTTTGTCCAGTGAGGCAGAAGTGACGGACTGCGGGCGCTACCTCATCGTGTGGCCGATGCGCGATTGTCGCGACAATCTTCTGTTCTTCTCCGACCTTAGCCAGCACCCCATCTCCGGCAAACTGCCGCTCACACAGATCGTCTCTGAGTTCGAGGCCGACTATCATGTAAGCGATTACATGTTTGAAAAACTTTAGTTAATAAGTACATATAATACGCATTTATAATTGGATTCCTATACTACCTACATCATCGTCCGATTAAATCTATCATATTTTCACCCTAATATAACGGTTCCTGTAAAAAAAACACATTCTCTATTATACCGATATTCCAATTAAAATGAACTAATATCTTGATATCATTTGTTTAATCATCAATATCATCATTCATCTTACCTTCACTCATGAGCCTAACCTAACCTAAGCAATAAGTTTGCACTTGTAGTTCAGAACTTGTAGTAGAATCGTTCAGATTTTTGTGATCTCGGTTGTTAGGCAAACCTGAGGGTTATTTTTATGTGGTAAATTTCAAGTGTATTACTTCAAATACTGAATAAGTCGGTTTAATACATGTGATTATTTTTTTATTTCAGTACGTCACAAACGAAGGGTCTGTGTGTATATTTCGCACGAATAAAAATGCGCCAAACTACCGACTCATCAAGATCGACCTAAACAACCCCGCAGAGGAGAACTGGGAGACACTTGTACCGGTAATAAACAAAACCCGTTGGTGGACACCATATGACAAAACAGAATCTAATGGAATACGTTTCCTTACGCCTTTGCTTTGAAATAATGGAATTCTAATTGTTTTTTTTTTCAGGAACATCCTAGCGACGTGCTGGATTGGGCTTCGGCGGTAAACAAGGACAAAATTGTTATACACTACATCAGAGATGTGAAGGTATGTTTAAGTACTGCAGATCAAAATTGAATTCAACCACAACTAGCAAAGTACATACGCAGGTGGTTCATATAAATATGTTGGTATTTAACATGAATAGAAAGTTTCCCATGAGCATTATACCCTAAAAATACACGAAACCTCCGTTCCTGTAGCACACGACAGTATGGATCTATTTGATTAAATAGGATACATTTAAGTAGGTACCCACCTACGTAGTACTCTTACAAAACAACCAGGATGCTTAGCCAAGTTGCCAATCGCTAGCGCTTGGTAGCGTATCGTAGTCTTCCCTCTCTGTCACTCTTTCATATTAGTGCAACAAAGACAGTTAGCTGCCTTTCGCTTACGATTGACGTTTAAGCGTCAGCGATTGGCAACTTGTCTAAGCACCCAGGTACACTTTGTCATGAATTATTTTGCAGAGTGTTCTGCAACTGCACAGCATGAAGTCTGGCTCGCTGCTGCAGACGTTCCCGCTGCCCATGGGATCTCTGGACGACTTCTCCGGCAGGAGGAACCAAGACGAGATCTTTTACCGCTTCATTTCTTTTCTCACACCCGGTATAATCTACCATGTCGACTTCAAGCAGGAACCGTACACGCCATCGGTATGAAACACTTGTGCTCATAGAGAATGCTTGTGCTATTAACACTTCTTAATTTTATCACTAAATTATTTACTGCCAGCCGGTATAAAAAAGGCATATACTAAGATTGGAATGGAATCGATCCATAACCGCAGGTATTTTCAGAGCATTGAAACCCTGAATACGATGACCACCAACTAAACCGTCCATTTTATTTAAATATTAATCTTATGTGCTTTTTGTTACGTTCGATTGTATTTAAAGTGCTACAAAATTAGTCACTTCCAGAATAACAGTTCTTGCAAACCAATAACGTTTCAATTTGTATCTTCAGGTGTTCAAAGAGGTGGCGGTGAAGGAATTCGACTCATCGCAGTACGAAGCGAAGCAGATTTTCTATTCCAGTAAAGATGGTGCTAAAATACCTATGTTCATCATCTCGAAGACGGTAGGTATTGAGAGTATGGAGACGTATTTGGATTGATTGCATGTGTTCGTGTCGTGACATATGAAACTACATAGTTTAAAGATAAGGTACCTATCGTGCGATAACGTGACTTTTTCTATATCTTCTTCACACCATCTATGTATTGGATCGAAGTTCAGAGTCGCGTTTTATAAAGTTACAATTTACAATTTTGCTGTTTGCCTCTCTCTCTAGCCAATATGTGAGTGCGTTAAAGAGGCAAACAGCAAAATTGTAAAATGTAACTATAAAACGCGTCCCAGTTATTTTGCAGATCTCTTACATAATTAATATTACCTTCAAAAGATGGCGCTACGGATCAGGACAAAATTAAACAAACATTTCATTTCAATTTCATTTAGAAATTGAATGTTCGCACGTTTCGTTCTGGACCCGATGCGTTCGACTCTAGGTAAATCACATTGCGATGCTGACGATAAGACATAAGACGGACACGACAGACAAGGTAATTATTAGACATGATTCTCTTGCAGGGTCTTCCGCAGGACGGGTCAAGCCCGGCGCTATTGCACGGCTACGGCTTCTTCGGCATCAGCATACTGCCAGACTTCCGCGTCGCTCGCCTGTTGTTCGCGCAGCACTTCCGAGGCGTAGTCGCCGTGCCCAACATCCGCGGCGGCGGGTATGTTCTGAGTTATTTATTTTTATTTTATTTATTCAGAAAACCAACAGCTAACAGTAACAAATACAGGTTTTGTTCAATATGTAATAATAGGGGAGACCAGGTATGAACGTAACAATTTTCAGTTTTTGATTTTTTTATATTTTTTTGGTAGCAGTTGTGAAACTTTGCATCTTTATGTGCAATAGACGCATATTTCATGTATCTTTTGGTACCAAAATAAACTTCATATATCGAACAGTTTTACAGAAAAATGGCTCACAGTGAAGGATGGAATTTGTTGCAATTATCCCTACCCCCAGGGCTGGTTGTAACAGTGCATAGGGATAATAGAAACAAAGTAAATAACTATTTGTAGTTAGTATTTTTAAGTAATCAACAGTCTTACAATATCACTATCTCAAAGACAAACATTAAGAATGAATGAATGTAATTAACATTAGGTATAATGAGACGAAATTAATTTATACCTATAGGATATATGAGTGACGTGAGAGCCATCAACTTTCTGTCTTATTCTAAATGGCATATAAACAAATGCTTAGGTGTAATCCAAGGAATTAAATGCTTCCTGCATTGTCCTTATTTCTGAGTATACTACTAAGCTAATCATACAATGTAGTGATAATCATACAATGTAGTAATGTGATAAAAAAATGTGTTTTACTCCTCATTGACAGTGAATATTTGTTTCCAGAAACAAATCCCGCCTTGGGTAGTGCGGCTGAACTTTCAAGTAAAGCTTTCCTTTACTTTACATGTCTATAAAGTGATGCGAGCCAGTTGGTACGTCTTTGCTGCGTCCCTGTAGGGCATTTAAAAAAAGGGTCACCTCAACTGCAGCTAAAGCTATAATTTCTATTTTGGTGGACTTCTGTCTGTTGTTATTTTGTGTATATTAGACATTCTGCAACAAAAAGGCACTAAGTATATGAGTTATTTAATAAACGCTAGCACATAGGTGTACCAATGAGCCTCCAATTTGGAAATCGGGATGAAAGTAACAAGTTGTTTCAATCATCCCTGGGTATCGAATTTCCAGAATCCCACTAACACGTAGCAAAAAAACATAAAAAGCATCATTAAAACATTGATTTGCAACCCTCAAACTGTAAATGATTAATGACTTTACAACACCCATGCAAAACGCAAGCTATAGCGTTTACCATGAAAAATCTAGCTAAGATTGAAAAAATCGTTAAAAACTTACTTTTGACGCATTTTTCTGGGACCATAGCAGTACACGCATAACCTGCCGTCACGGCACCGTGGGTGTAACTGAGGTTAGGGGGGAATCGAAATGGCATCTAATGCCCTGAAGGACGTTCGGATAGATGTCGTAGAAAAATTTTAAATTAATTTGTTACGTTCATCCCGCGTTACTTTTATACCTGGTCTCCCCTATGTAACAACAAAGCCAATTACACGTTTTTCGCATATAGGAAATTGTTGTCTAGTTATTTCTGTATGAGCGCAAATGGTTGCTCTTTTACCAGTGTCGCGTTTTATAAAGTTACAATTTCGCTGTTTGCCTCTCTAACGCACGCACTAATTGGCTAAAAAGAGAGGCAAACAGCGAAATTGTAAATTGTAACTGTATAAAACGCGACCCAGGTTGTGTAGCTTTTTAGTAACTTTCAAGGCTAAAAATATGAATTCAATCGGCTCCCTCGTAGCGCTAGTGCTACAGACTTATACTTAAGTAATACATATAGCCAACTGACAAATAATTAAACCTCCGTTTGAAGTAACGAACATAAAAAGTGGAACATAAAGAATTGATTAGGAACCTCCTAATTAAATCTAAAATCACACACAGTCACAGTAGGTACACAGTCCACATTTATGTATTATGTACAGGCAAGCAGAATTGCGTAAAAAGATAACTAAAGAGCCCGATCGTCTGTTCATGAGTGGTCCTAATATCCGGAAATTGTGAATCCTAATTGGATACCTATAAGCATTATAATCTGTGTGATTTTTAGAGATGCACCGGATATCCGGCAACTATCCGGTATCCGGCGTATCCGGCCCGTGTTTTACTATCCGGCCGGATACCGGATAGTGACTTACTATCCGGCCGGATACCGGATAGTAACTTTGCTTGATTTTGGGCTAAATAGATTGAACATAAAAAGGTAAAAAACAGTAACGGTAACAATAATAATCATTGGTGGGGTGCATTTAGGCTCCCGAGAGTAGTTTAGTCGGTCGGTCCCCCAAGGAATTCACAGGATTCTCAGGTCTGGCTTGCCTTCATTGACTAACTATAGAGGAGTCGGTAGAGCTATATGGTCTAAAGTGAAAATATAAATTTGCGCAAGTCACGAGTTGGCAGTGGCTGACATAAGCTACAGTGTATAGTGATTGTTATATCCGAGCCTCTTTTCTATGGCCCAATTTCCTACCTATACAACTTGCAAAATTTTCGGCCGCTGGTCAGGCCGAATATCCGGTATCCGGCCGAACAACTATCCGTTGCATCTCTGATTTTGTACATTGATGTAAAGTAACGCACCAATTCTACAATTTTACCTTGTCTACTTTTACAGTGAATACGGTGAGCGGTGGCACAATGCCGGTCGCCTGCTCAATAAACAAAACACATTCGATGATTTCCACGCGGCCGCTGAATATCTCATCAAAGAAAAATACACGAGCGCTAATCTTATCACCATACAAGGAAGGTCCAGCGGTGGCCTTCTAGTGGGTGCTTGTGTTAATCAACGACCTGAACTTTACGGGGCTGCTATCATCAAAGTCGGGTAAGCAATATAATTAGTAATGAATGAATGAATGAATGATTTATTTATTTCAAAGACAACATAATGGTCCACAATATTTGTTAGTACTTGCTTATATCTAATCTAATTAAAAACTTATGTTAGGGATTTAATAATAAATACATAAAAGTGATTTAGTCCTCTGAGACATTCTCCACATGAGAGGACAATCTGGCTTATCTGCTACCATGCTTAAGATGCTGTTGCTACTCCCGCGCACCCGGCGGAGCAGCGAGGCCGTTTTTTTACGCCAGACGGCGTCAAAACTATCCGTGCGCGCGTCGGCGAACATAGACGATGCGCTGCAGTAACGCGGAAGCAAGGAAAAGCTACGAAAGCGAATGCAAGGAAGTAATATGCTTGACACAACCTCTAGGTACATACCTAAGTAAGGTTGTAGTACCTTCGAAACATTAAGTACAGATGTCGATTCCACATTACCATTGACTAAATTCGCTGTGATTCACGGAAGGTTGTCTGGTGTAATTGGAAGCAAGTTGGACCGGCAATCCAGAGGAAGCGGGTTCGAACCTCGTGACAACCAGAGTCTTTCTATGGTAAGCACATCTGTTACGACATTGTGGGACCTCAACATAAAAAAACTGCTGTATCGCATTTTACAGTTACTACAGGCGAAATGCATACTATCTACATAGAGTAGTACACAGCACAGTCTAATTCACGGAATACTATTACTTGCGGGTGTAGGCTTTCTGTATATAGTTCGGGAAATATTATTTGACCGACTCTTATGTTACTTACGACCTTTTGTTTTGCTTCATTAACATAGAAAAGCGCTAGACTGCTGATTGTCTAGTAAGTGTTAACGCAAAACAAAAGGTCGTAAGTAAGATAACAGTCGGTCAAATAATATTTCCCGAACATACAATCGACAACACACCTGTGAACACAGGCATAGTGCCAAAAATATGTAAACATTCAATATTGCCTGGACATAAAGGTGTGTATACATATTTCTGGAACTTTGTCTGTATCCACAGCTGTGTTGTCGATTGTACCTTATTAACCAATGTAACATTGTACGATACTCAGTGTACTGGATATGCTGCGATTCCATCGCTTCACGATCGGCCACGCGTGGGTGTCGGACTATGGCAGCCCGGACAATGAGACTCATTTTCGAAACCTGCTTCAATACTCACCTCTGCACAACATCCGTGTACCTTCTGACGGTAAGAGGTTCTGTTTTTCAATTAAAACTAAACAGCAAGGTAACTTCCAACAACACTCTCCGTTTGTACATTTATTCGTACGGCGTTCTTACGATCCTTGTGTTACTAGAAATTTGCAATTTGGTACAGGTATAGTACCTAAGTGCTAGCGTAAAATATGGAAAAAAATCGTATAGAATACCTACTAAATCAAAACAATTTCGACCATAATCGGCCCAGCCGTTTTTGAATAACTACGGAACCCTACATTAAGCACGAGATGCTTTTGGCCGGGTTTTTAATAATGAATTGTATCCCGCCTGCTGCGACCGGTTTACGGATATCTATCGATGTGCCCGTGAATGGGTTGCAGCAGGTGTACAACTGACAACACAGCAAATTTCTCCAAAGGGTCTCTACCTGTTGGATCTATATCCCCGCGCAAGCCTATCAAAAAACCGGGATTTGTATGCCCGTTATTCTCAAGGAGTTTTATCCTATTATGAAACCGAATCACATTGAAATGCTTGTACATCTGCGTAGGTATAGACTGCGCAAACGCAAATTAAAGTCTGTGAGCGGAATTTCGCCGTGTGGTGACGGCAGTAAGAATACACATTTTGTCACCACCGCAACTCCTCCTGCGGGTGTCGTAATAAACGACTAAGGGATAGAAGTGTCACTGACCATTATTTGATAAAAGATTGATGATGGGCAGCAGCGTCATCATAGTGGACACATTACTGCGATCGCCAATCCGCATGCCCAGCGTGGCGATTATGGGCATTTACCTCCTAATGCGTCTTATACGCAGAGTTAATAGGAGAGGCCTACGTCCAGCAGTGGACTGTGATAGGCTGATGACCTGACCGGAATATTCGGTACAGATGTAGTGAGAAATGACTTGCCTTCGGAAACGTTCGTCAACGTCATGCTGTTTCAGTCTATCTCACTGAGACTGACAGTAATAGCTGTCATGCTACTTCAGTCAGACTCGGTGACACTGCCTGAAACAGTAGATATGTGTTTACGAACGTTTCCGAAGGCAAGTAATTTCTCACTACACCTGTATATGATGCGCACTACTAATATTTTTCAGAACGAACGACCTACCCGGGCATCCTGGTATTGACAGCAGAGCACGATGACCGGGTCCTGCCACTGCACTCGCTCAAGTACATCGCGACGCTGCAGCACCAGCACGCCAAGGCCGGACAGCGCCCTCTGCTGGCGCGCGTGTACACTAACGTGGGACACGGCGACGGCAAACCCATCGCGAAAATTGTGCGTATCCTTGTTCATACTCTTAATTTTTGTGAAATGAAAAGAGCGATAGAAAATTACTTAGTATTATGAAATGAAAAATGAGCAGGAAATTTTGAGACATTGAGCTAAAACATATTTTTTAGTACAGATGGTGCTAGTGCGAGAAGTGGCTCATTTTACGTCAGGTCCAAAACTTCGGAGGGCCATCTGTACTAAAAAAACGTCGTACGAGACACGCGCAAAAAAGAAATTCGTAACTCGTGTCGATTTAAAACACTCCCTTTGATCGTGTTTTAAAACATCGGCACTCTTTTCGAATTTCAGCTTTTTCGCACTTGTGTCGTAATGTTCTATAAAAAAATATCGCATTGGATAGCAGTCAAATAGGTAGATAATTAAAAAATCTCTACACCTAGGTAATAACTTCTCGAAATAATAAATCTGAAGTTTCAAGTAAACTACAAATTAGTGCTAAGGTTTGCTCATCATTGACGGTTTGTTTATATTTTAGATTGACGAGCACACGGACATCCTTTGCTTCATGGCGCAAGCCCTCGGACTGAAGTTCATCAAGTAAGCAGGGTGATATATCTACTACGTAGCAAAGCAGTTGCTCAAGTCTTCAGCATTGTTTCTTCGGGGTTCTAGTAGCCTGTAGACGATGGTGTTTATCATTTGTCGGCGTTGTCGTCGCGTTTTGACAAACTAGTATACAAGTGCGAAAGTGTCGCTTAGCACGCTAAACGAGAAATGGGACTGTCATACCATCTGTTTATCGTGACATGTGGCACTATCGCACGTACATGCGAGTTGGAACGTGACAGCAACGATGACAAATGATAAAAACCAAGAACTAACTAACTAAACAAAGACCCAGGGACGCGTTTTATAAAGTTACAATTTACAATTTTGCTATTTGCCTCTCTTTCTAGCCAATGAGTGCGTGCGTTAGAGAGGCAAACAGCGAAATAGTAAAATGTTACTTTATAAAACGCGACCCTGACGTTTTAGTAAAAGAAATGTTTTTCAGTACAGATGGTGCTTTTTTTACGCACTAGTGCGAGAAGTGGTTAATTTCCATCGAAACTTCGGAGGGCCATCTGTATTGGGAAATGTTGTACATACGATACCTACATGTACTGTGCGAAATGAAAATTCGTAACTCGTGTTGTCACTCATTTCGAATTTAATTTTTTCACACTTGTGTCGTAATGTAGGTACTATTTTACTTTACATAAATGTTATGATCATTACGTTAAGGGATGAACACATCTGTTCAATCACCACAATGCCGCATGCAATCTAATTATGAATAAAACTTCATTTCTAAACCCTATTTCATTTTATTTTTCACAAATTAAATCCATAACTTATAAAAGCTACGATAAAAGTTGCAATATAATAAGTAGGTATAATATTAGGTATGAAAGACTATTGTAATTAGCTAGGCTAGACTTTAACTATGACACATAAATAATAGCTATATCATAATACTCGACGTATTTTATGCGTGGGTTGTGGGTACCAAGCAACGACATAGGTACATTAGGTGTTCCCTATAACAAGAACAATAAATTTATAACTGTGAGCTCTTCAAACTAACCAGCACTATTATGCTTTTTGCCTCTATTCTCTAATTTTATTATAATAGCACTAGCAGGCAGAGTGTATAACATTTACAAATAATAGGCTACGTACATGCTACGTACGAGAGTTGAGTTGCTTGTTGCCTACACGAGCGCCATCTAGTATGCAGTAGCGGACTCATAGACTTCCGTGATTAATCGACGATCCACAAAAATCTTTCAAATGTTGAAAATCTCAAACACCTTTATATGCCTAATGCCTATTTAACTTTGAGTATAAAAGCTATTCAAGTACATTTTTAAATTAACGCTTCTATAGGTACAGGATATTGTTTGAAAGCATTTGAACAGCAATATTATTAATATTATTATACTAGCTGCTAACAGCGTGCTGGTAATGATAAGATAAGCAATTAATCACGTTATAAGTTGACAGGTAATTCACCTGTCAACTTACAACGTGATTAAAGCCTCATTTACACGGTGCAAGTTTCTCGCCTCGACCATGCAATTATCGTAGCACGAGAAAAAATATCGTATCATGTAAACTATTTGTACGATATCGCACGAGAAGAGGCGATAATTGCCTCGCCTGTGATGATTGGACATATCCGTCTAAACAAGATCTGAATGCGAGAATCGTATTTCGAGTTCATGTACTAACTAGAGCTGGAAACAATTTTATTACGCTGTTCCTCTTTGCCCTTCATGGTCTTCAACATCAGATCCACTCCACTCCACCAAAATTATGCCTTCCACGAGAAAATGCTCAAGTTACATATGAAAAGCCTCAAATCGCAATGCACATGCCGTTTAAGGAGTTCTCTCAATTCCTCATTAACCCCAAAATCAGACCTTGAAGTTATTTCATAAAAAGCTAATGATAAAAGTCTGAAATCAGATAAAAGAGATGAAATTGGTCTTCTTTCTAAAAATATATCTTTGACAAATAAAAAGGGATTAACAAAATCGGTTTAGTAATGACGGTAATAAACATTTAAAAAATATTTAAAATACATTCGCACGAAATAAAACTCTCCTTTTGAGATATTGAAGTAGTTTGTATAACAGTATGCTGGTAATGATAAGATAAGCAACCAATCACGTTGTAAGTTGACAGGTAAATCTCGTATGAAAATCGGTTCGCACCGATTCGTGCGATACTCACTCATTCGTGAAAAAATGTCATACGAGAACGCGTTTAGACGAGTCGAGAAATCGTAAGCAAATATCTCGCTAGAATGCAGCTCGCCGTGTAGACTATTTTGCCTGGCGATAATCTCCGTACGAGTATCGAACGACATAATCGTAGGCGAGCTTTTGTTTCTCGCATGAATGTAAACATTTTTATACGATACTCGGCTGTCGATTATCGCATACGATAATGTCATACGATTTCTCGCCCCAAATCATGCGAGAAACTTGCACCGTGTAAATGGGCCTTAATGGTAAATCTCGTATGAAAATCGGTTCGCACAGATTCGTGCGATACTCGCTCGTTCGTGAAAAATGTCATACGAGAACGCGTTTAGACGAGTCGAGAAATCGTAAGCAAATATCTCGCTAGAATGCAGCTCCCCGTATAAACTATTTTGTCTGGCGATAATCTCCGTACGAGTATCGAACGACATAATCGTAGGCGAGTTTTTGTTTCTCGCATGAATGTAAACATTTTTATACGATACTCGCCTGTCGATTATCGCATACGATAATGTCATACGATTTCTTGCCCCAAATCATGCGAGAAACTCGCACCGTCTAAATGGGCCTTAAAAATTGCAACACTGCGCTAAATGTCAATCATGTCATGTGTCACAATGTATGTCATGTATGTGTCAATGTCAAAAACAAGCTATAATTTATCAACATAAAGAAAGAATGAAAAGGCTTTCATTCAAGAATTAACAAAGTTTATAATTACGATTAATACGATTATCTTAATTTAAACATCATAAGTGCTTTTTCTCGTCATAATTGTGTTTAAGGCAGTCGCTTGTGAATAGTTCTTTTTAAGTTAATATATTGACAATAGATTTATTGGGCGGTGGGTGGATTCTTTTTCCGGTCTTACAAAATTAAGATGTTTCTCTTATAGACTACTTAAAGGAAATATATTACCATGCGTAGCGACGTTGAAAAAGAAGCGGGCTCGACGCTGCTGAAGAAATATGGCCAGTTCTTCAAGCAGCAATATCAAGATTGTATATCAATATCTAATAATGAATACTGGGACGAAAATAAAACTTTTCTCCCCGTACAAGTGGTTATGGAGTCGTGCGAACTTGTTCCTATTACAGAGTTGGTTTCTTCAGATAACACTTTGATGACAAAAGTTCTAAGTGTACTCTCCTCACTTTGTATTGAAGTGATGACATTGAAAAGAGAGGCATATGAAAGGTTTGTTCACTTCTTTTGAGTTCTTAGACTATCAAGCATTACTTAATTTATGAATGTGGGTGAAATATTCAATATTATGTGAAAACATTACAGGCATTTTGTGTATCTGGCTGCATATGATGAATACAGTAAGAGTGAGATCAGTTCGCAAATGGAAGCTATATGTCAGTTGAGTGCATTCACTAGCCGCTGTGAAGACACATTGAAGAACCTCTGCACACAGACCTTTGCCTTGTTTGCAGAGAACATTGTTAACTTATGTAAGCTACCTGAATCTTTTATTTTTATAAGAACTGCAGACCCTCCACTGGCACTGAATATCCATGAGAGTTTATGTTGCACTCAACATTAAAATTATTATGATTGAAGACTTTGAACAATGCTTTGATTCCTTACATAGGAATAATCCAAATATCATACAATTCAATCACATTGACTCATTCATTTGTTCATTACATCATTATGTTATTGCACTAATCATTTCACTGTCCTGTTGCTGTGTATTCACCCCCAATTTTCATGACAATACCTATATGTGTAATAGTAGTCCTGTGCCACAGTCTTATATTTGAAACTTGATGTTTAATTGCAAAATCATGTTTTTAGCAAAGATCCAGCTTCATTACATAATAAATCACATTGGAGAGATGTTCACAGTTGTGGTACTCCTAGAGCTCTTGATCTCTACTTCATCCTTGACCAGGAACTGGAATAACTATTGCAAATGGTTAAAATCATTAAGACAGAGTACAGAATCCATGGACCTGACTGATGACAAGTTCATTGCAGTTTTGGGAGCTATTGACAACATAACAGCAAGAGTTATGAATGATGACATTGTGACTAACTCACTCAATAGTCTCCTTGGGCTGAGAAAGACCCTTGTTGATAAAAATTGTTCATTGATAGCTGATCAGTTCAGTAATTATCTGAGGCATGCCATAGCCAGCCTTGACAAGCTAGTACAAGATAAACCCAATGTTAGCAGTATGAACAAATGTATTAAAATTAATGCACTTTTTGTGTTGAACTCACATTTGTTTGGAAATAATGACAAGAAGAATTTTAAGGCTCTCATTGAACTCAATACTAAGGTATTTATTAAAATTATTCATGCAAATGTATATTTTTAACCTATACATAATAAAGTATATTCAATTAACATTCAACAATACAACTTGTCTTCTTACAGGCTCACAGTGTACCAATTATTGGAACTACAGTTTGGTTCCCAGAACAATTTCTTCAAAGATATTTATCATCACTCTGTGCCAGCTATGGCAAGTTATCTCAGACAATGCTCAGAGCCCGACAATCATACATGAGCAGTAAAAAAACTTCCCTTGCTCGAGATGTTGCTACTCTTCAAGCTGTATGCACGCATTGGGTGCTCAACATGGAAGACATCTACTCCTCTAATCATCGAGAGTTGGGAGCTGCAGAAATGAATGTACACTCAAAGACCCTTTTAGATGGACTGGATTTAGCCTCAAACATTAACTATTCCATCCTAACATTAATCAACCTGCATCTGTGTTTAGGAGTGCCATTATCAAAAAGCATATTGAAATCTTTGTTTGAGGTTACCGAGGTACTCAAAAGTATAAAAAATGCAGTAAGCCGAAATCACGATCAGATATTGAACTCTGTGAACATGATTATTCAACACCTTACATTTCAAGCAACATGTTCTGTGCTAGAAGTGAAAAAAACATTAATGGGGGATAAAATTTACGCAAATAAAAGATTAGATGACCTAACATGTATTGTTATTGCAGAAAGAGCGCTCAAGGGCACAGTTACGGTGGAACGTAATATAGCAGCCAACATTGCCTTAAGCTTCATTCCAGAAAGTATTTATCTTGATGATAGCTATGAAAAGCTCGGCCTACTACTTGAAAAAATACAAATATTGGCAAATTATATGAAATCTGTAGAAAATTTATGTAATTGCTCCTGGGTATTTTGGCATCAAAATGTTATCCCAATTTACTTTGAACAGAATTTCACTACTCAATTAAATGTACTGAAATTGAAATACTTTTTGATGGTATTAGAGGACTGTGTGGTGTTTTTACACAAGACTGACAAACAATATAGAGAAGATAAAGCAAATGAATTGCTTGATACTATCAAAGTACTAATAGCAGAAAATGTAATAAGAACCACAAATCAAAATATAGAAACTAACCTACGACTGCACATTCACTCCCATTTGCAGCTGGATGTAATCAATCCATTTACAACAGACATGACAAAAAAATTGTTGTTAGTGATTGATAGATTCCGGGTCCAGTGTGTTTACATGGCCGTCATACCATCCCTAGAACATTACTTATCCGCAATGTATTACAAATTAACGACTGTTGTTTTATCAGACTGGAAAACCTATGGGGAAATGCGGCAGATGGCTAAATTTAAATTCAACTTAACCACAGTTCAAGACAACTTACCCACTCAAACATTAGAACAAGGTTTAGATGTGCTTGAAATCATGCGCAATATTCACATCTTTGTGTCGAAATATCTGTACAATTTGAACAACCAGATATTTATTGAAAAGAGTAGCAATAACAAACACTTAAATTCAATCAATATCAAACACATTGCCAACTCTATAAGGACCCATGGCACTGGAATAATGAACACCACAGTTAATTTTACGTACCAATTTTTGAAAAAGAAATTCTTTACTTTCTCTCAATTTATGTATGATGAGCACATAAAATCACGGCTCATCAAGGATTTGCGTAATTTTAAGGAAATTGCAGACACTAACGGAAACATGTATCCATACAAGAGTGCAGAAAAGTTTAACAAGGGTATAAAAGTTTTGGGGCTCGCAGAAGACGGTCAAAGTTATTTGGACTTGTTTAGAGATTTGATTAGTCAAATAGGGAATGCTATGGGCTATGTTCGAATGATTCGATCTGGTGGAAGGCATTGTTGTGCAGATGCTACTGCGTTTTTACCTTCTCTGGAACCCACAAAGTCATTCAAAGAATTGGCAGAAGAAAGTGGAGTAGATGCTAAAGCTGTTCAGGCATCTGAAGTCTTGGAGAGCAATATTAATTGCTTGATAACCAATTTCATTCAAGGAACAGAATACTTCAAATTACTTTTGGATGTATTTGCACCAGTGTTCAGGAACCCCAAAAATGTTCACCTGAAGAATTTCTACATTATTGTACCTCCACTAACTCTGAATTTTGTGGAACACATGATTTTGTCTAAAGACAAGATGTCAAAAAGAAATAAGGTTGGAGCTGCGTTTACAGACGACGGATTTGCTATGGGTATAGCATACATACTCAAGTTACTTGATCAGGTATTTAAATACCTAGTTCTATTTTGTTAAAATTTTACTATATTGTCTAGCATAATCACATTTTTATTTGATGGCAACCATACTTTATATATGTATATGTAATATAGGACATATAATTATTATGAAAAAGAAGATACTAGTATTAGAACAAAGTAAGATACAAGTAGTTCAAATTAGAATTAACGTTTTCAGGACCACAGTTTTGAGGCACTTCACTGGTTTGATTCCGTTTGGAAACATATCAAAGAAGAAAGGAAAGTTCTTGAGGAACAGAAATCTAAGGGATCAGTACAGCTGCAGCAAGCATTGGCACTCACTGAGAAGAAGATAAAGACTTTGGAGGAAGAATACAAACTTCTGTATTATAGTCTCACAAGTGCTAGAATATTTTTCAGGTAGGTGAATGCCGAGTAGATAGATGCTAATCATGATCTTATTTATTTAATTTTAATTGTTTTTCGTAGAAAAGCAAACTATTTCTAATCTTATTCTGTTCTGAAATTATTAATTACCGTTAATTATATTTCTAATTTTATAAACAAGGGAACAAAAGTATAAAATAGTTTAAGTACAAATAAAGTTGCTTTGTAATATATCAGTGAATTTTTATTTGGCTGTCCACCTTGAAATCCTGTAAAGTGAGACGAAACTCTCTGTTAGTTCTCACTAGCCCTTTACAAAAAATGTTGAGCGTTGAATAAATTGCAAGTGAAATCTTAAGTTGCCACCCACAGCGCCAAATGTAACCTAAGATTAAGTGGCTTAATCTCTACTAACTAACGAACTGTGGTCATCAAGTAGTGAGGTTTTTGGCATGTGCTGCGCATTACATTTTTGGGTCTTTATGTGAGAAGGTGAGAAGTGAATCCAGGGGACTCACAAGATGAACAATTTGTCAGATATTGAATCATTTATTTTATTATTTTCCTAGAATCAGGATTATTAGGACTAACTTATGTAATTACAGCATAATAAAATCGCTGACGTAGAATATGTTTTTTCTAGAACACTATTCCTAAAATAACAATGTTTTACACATCGATTGTATGTATCTTATCTGTTGATTAAAGTAGTAATTTTTTTTAATGGGAATTGTCATTTTGTTATCTTTTTTATGAATCAATTAAGTCACATATAGTGCAGTCATTGAAGCGAAAAATACGGTATTACCTCCGATTTTTTTTACTGTAAACCGATTTGCATGAAATTTTGGAATTAGGCTCATCTTACCCTTAACTTCAAAAGTGAAAATGATCTGAACTCCGCCTATTATTTTTAAGGGGTGTAAACAACCCCTTAATGGAAGAAATTACATTAAGCCATTTTATCGCTAGAAAACATGTCTAATAGTAAGTGGTGAAATCGTAAAGTAATTTCTAACATAATTACCTCATATTAAAATCATTTTTAATCCCTTGAAAATCTTACAATCCTTGCAAACAACCCCTAAATTGAAAAAATCACAAAAATACTTTGGTATGACATAAAAAGATTTAAGTATAGAGAAAATCATATTCTATAATAATTATCACATTTTTAACCCCCTTTCAACCCTTGAAAACTACCCCTTGACAAAAAATGTGATTTTTTTTTGATAAAATGAAAAGGGCTTAAATATTATTCCACACTCTTATACCCCAAGAATAATACCCTAACCCCTACACGTTAAGGAATGTCAATCTTTCAACATGAGATTATAACACACCTAAACGCAAATACTCGAATACCTTCAAAAAGAATCATCCCCCAACTCCTAATCGTTAAGGAGTTGTTCCTTCCTTCATCAGCTAACTAACATGAAACGATAACTACTACGCGCAAAAACTTGAATAGATCTCGAAAATGTATGAAATTTGTTAATTCAAAGAATTATCCTCCAACTCCTAATCATTAAGGAGTTAGAGATACCTTCCATCATCAGCTCACCAACACGAGACTATGACCACCTAAAGGCAAATACTCAACTAGCTTCCAAAATACATGAAACATGTTATATTTAAAGAAATATCTCCCAACTCCTAATCGCTAAGGAGTTGTACCTTTCATCATCAGCTCACCAACATGAAACGATGACCACCTAAAGGCAAATACACAAATAGCTTCAAAAATACACGAAATACGTTATATTTAAAGAATTATCCCCCAACACCTAATCGCTAAGGAGTTGTACCTTCCATCATCAGATCACCAACTTAAGACGTTCATGACTAGACGTAAATACTTGATTAGTCTTCGAAAATAAATGAAAAATGTTATGTGTGCCTACAACATTTGAAGAGTTCCCTCGATTTCTTCAGGATCTCATCATCAGATCTGGACCCGATGACAATGGGATCAACTACAAGGTATATACTCTTTTAAACAGAAAAAGAATTTTCTAAATCGGTCCACGCGTTTTAGAGTACCTAATCGGGGAACATACATAAAAAAAAAACAAAAGATTCCGTGGAATTGTAAACCTCCTCCTTTTTTGAAGTTGGTTAAAAACCATTGTAAAGGTAATTAAGAGAGCTACAACATCCTTCATTGCAATATATAGTAAAAAACCGTTTTCGTAAACGGTGAAGGGTTAAAGGGCTTAAGAGAGGCTGTGATTGCGCTGCCACGCGCTCTTTAAACAATCACAACTCCGTCAATTTATGTTTGACAGAAAAAACAAGAACAACAAATTGTTTGTCAGAAAAATACGTAAATTTTTATTCCACTCACTTTTATGCGTATCTGTCGTCATTTTTGAGATATTATGAAAAGAAAGTGGGATGTTTAAAAATTTTAATTTCAGTTATTTTTTTGAATCGTGACTTTTTTGAAAACTGTGTATTCTGAAGCAGCCAATCTGATACTATCTATCAAGCTCTTCATAGTAAAGTTAATTCTAGGCGGAATACGATTAATTTTAATTTTGATGGAAATGGCCCTTATGAAACCCATTCATTTAAAAGAAAAAACATTAGATGCTCCCCTTATTTGCAATACAGCTCACTTATTTTACGTGCAAAAGACTGTTAGTAGTACTCATTTTAAAGCTTATTTCAAGCACTATAAAATCCTTTTGTATTAGAATGCATAAAATGCATCTGCTCGCCGCCAGATGGCATTGACCACATCGATTAAATTTCAGACAAAATAAAAAACGGTTTTGATCTTTAATATCTAGCTTATTATTGCACTTAGAATAGTTTATAAAAAACCAAATTGTTCATTGTTTTACCTGCTACAATTTTGTTTTTGAAAAATTTTCGATACAACGTATATTTTTGAAGATATTTGCAAAAAACCGATGAAAAACGTGGAAAAATTGCGAATTTTCAATTGCCAATAACTTGAAAACTATTGGATTTTTTGAAAAACTTTGTGGATGATTTTTTGCTTAAAATTAGGCCTTCTATCGATATTCGAGCTTATTTAGCAAAAAAAGAAATTCACCCCCGAGAAGGGGTGGCAACCACCCCCAGGGTGGTTGCGGAGTTCAAATCATTTTCACTTTTGAAGTTAAGGGAAAGATGAACCTAATTCCAAAATTGTATGCAATTCGGTTCACAGTAAAAAAATTCGGAGCAATAATGCTTGAATGACTGCACTAATAATATAAATACAACACAACAGCATGTGAATCGCAAGGAGTTTAGAGACATGTCACGTAACTTCAAGCTCGGATAAATATAAATAAAATAAAACCGAATTAAAAATTGTATTTATCCGAGCTTGAAGTTACGCGATACTAATCCGATCTTTCTGAAAATATAACTGCATTTTTGGTTAATAAAATATAGCCGTAAAACTATTTTATATGTATAGTTCATTTTCATTATTCACAACTTTATAGAGTGGCATTTTGAACAAGATTGTGATACTGTTATGCATTTGAACGCTAAGCGTTGAATAATAATGATGTCTCAGTGACACCATGCTTTCCCCCCTAGTGCCCCCGCCCCTTGTATCCGCGCCTAGGGGGCTACCATGGTCTCTTAAATGCGATTCAGTTTGGGTTCGGCTTGTCAGGAAAGCCTGGACGCTTTTGTCGGAAACCTCGCGCGCGGATGTTTAGCCGCGCCGACAACTCCCGCCACCCGCTGCTACAGGGGATTTTCCCCCTGCACGCACGTCCCCCTGACCCCAGAAGACCACGAGCCCAACAGCGTAAGCTCGTACTACCGCCAGACCCCTAGGCTACTCAAAGCCGCAGATAGGCCACTCATCCTCAAAGCCGCAGATTGGCCAACTCTGAGCCCACAAAGCCAAGAGAAGGCCACCTACAAAGCTCAAAAACGTTCCGAGAGAGAAGAGATATAGTCGGAATCGAATCAAAACAGACCGGCCCGTTCCGCTAAAATGGGCCCAGCCTAGATATGCCCCCCCCCCCTCCCCCGACTCGCCACTTTCCACGGGGAAGAGGCAAGTCAGCGATGACCCTGATCGTTCGGCTTGTCAGTTTTTGATAGTTAAGGTGCGGCTCCACTGAGGCGGAGAGGAGCGGAGATGAGCAAAATTGGCCAAAAAGACCGCATGACAGTGTTTCGAATTTTGAATTTGAAGAATGTAATTGGTCAATTTTGCACATCTCCCGCTCCGCCTCAGTGGAGCCGCACCCTTATTCTATAGACCTGAAACATCGCATTACATGAAACTGAATCGCATTAGTAGATCGTGGTAGCCCCCCTGTATGCTTAGCCAAGTTGCCAAGCGCTAGCGCTTAGTAGCGTATCGTAGTTTTCCCTCTCTGTCACTCTTTCATAGAGCGACAAAGACAGTTAGCTGCGATTGACGACTAAGCGCTAGCGATTGGCAACTTGGCTAAGCATCCTGGTCGGCTCGTATGTCGGAGAGCAAGCCGTACACTAGCGTACGAGTAATATCGTTCAGTCGTCCTTGGGCGCGCTCGCGCAATCGTGGCTGGGGTAGGCGTTGTAGATGCGCACTTGCGTGACGCTGCGTCAGTCCTCGTGCTCGTGCAGTTGCGCCAGAAGCGCCGCGCGGCGCGACTCCAGCTCCGCGTCGCTCCACGCTGTCGCCGTTCTGCACACGATCAAATATTGCTGTAGGTATGGGTATAGGTGACCCTTGCGAACGCGGAGCGACGCGATAAAATCAAACAGCCGCCAGCCTACGAACAAATAAAACATGGAAGCCGCACGCCGTACTAAACTGCCTTTCAACAACGGTCCTGAATTTTAGTTGACAAGTGTCAACCACTCTTCGGTAATGAATTACAATATCAACCTATAAAAACTTAAACCGCCATTTAATAATCACCAAATTAAAAATTTAAGAAACCGACTTCAATCAATTTCTCAAAGATCCCCGATTTGTTTCCATCATTGGTTTCCTCAAATCCTACTTTCTGAATGCAAATTCTTGTAAATGAATGAAAATTACCAAAAGCGCCATACATGTACCTATAACATTTGAAGAGATCCCTCGATTTCTCCAGGATCCCATCATCAGACCCCAACTTTGTTCCAATGGGACCATCTCGGGGTAATACACGTTCGATCACAAAAAGAAATTTTAGAATCGGTTCACTATTCTCGGATATATCAGGTAACATACATACAACAAAAAAAAAAAAATCAGTCGAATTGAGAACCTCCTCCTTTTTTTGAAGTCGGTTGGTCCATCAAAGTTTTGATTGGCTATACATTCAATAAATATTTGTCAAAGATGTTGCGCCGAAATATGCGCGGTGTTAAGAAAACCGCTATGTCCTGCCCGTCTTGGCACAATTGAACAATTGTTTTTGGGGGCATCTTTGAGCTGGCGTTAGACGTCCATGTTATATATGGTCGCAGCCGCCAGCTAATATAAGTGTCCTACGTGACCAACCCCGACGCGGCGTACGGGCCACGCGACACCAAGCGAACACGATCAGTTTATTTGACATTTTCACGCGATCGAGATGCGACGCGCATATAGTGTGTCGTTTTGTTTATTGAAAATGTCTGATCGATAGGACTTTTCGCGTGCACGTAGAGCAAGGCCATCGTATCGCATATATTTGCGACTTCGTCGCATCGAATCGCGTATCACATCTCGTTGCTTTCAATCGCCTACGTAGGACATAGCCTAACCAGAAATACGTTGTGCTGATATGGCTGGCTAGACCGAACTTAATTTTAAATACTCTTCTGCAAGCAGAGCCGTGTGGTGACGGCAGTAAGAATACATTTGTCACCACTCCAACTCCTGCGGGTGTCGTAAGAGTCGACTAAGGGATTAAAGTGTCACTGACCATTCTACAAGATTGATGATGGGCAGCAGCGTCATCATAGTGGACACATTACTGCAATCGCCAATCCGATGTGGCGATTATGGGCATTTACCTCCTAATGCGTCTATATGCATAGTTAATAGGAGAGGCCTACGTCCAGCAGTGGCAGGCGTGGATCCAGGACTTCGTTGAGGGGGGGGCACTGCCCTATGATATGATAGTATTTTACACTTCAAACACCACCTAGCCATACATAAGTCCAGCGTGAGAGGGGGGCAAGTGCCCCCATTGCCCTCCCCCCTGGATCCGCGCCTGAGCAGTGGACTAACATAGGCTGATGATGTGAAGCAGAGCAATGCAGTTGACCAGCTGCATTATATGAGTATTGGTAGGCGACCTGTATTACCTGTCCTTGTCCTTCTTGTCGCGCTTGTCCTTCTTCTTCTTGGGCTTGTAATGGTCGGGCTCGGCGACGGGGCTGGCGGGCGCGCTGCGCTTACTCTTCTTCTTCTTCTGCGGCGGCGGCGACGAGTCCGAGATACCGCCCTCCTCCGGAGACACTGAACGCTGTATAGATGGTTTATAGATTAGTAAATTACTGGAAAAATTTTTTTTCCTAAGATGAACTTTGAGCCCCAGCGTCATCATATGATAAATAACAAAAAATATTTTTGGACATCATTACACAAATCGACCTAGTCCCACTGCCACGGAAGCTCAATTAAGGCTTGTGATGTGGGGCACCAGGCGACGATATATATGACAGATAGCTACATATAGATACCTAAATACATAGACAGCCATGACCAAGGAACGAATATTTGTGATAAATAAATACAGAAATAATGCCCTCGTCGGGATTCGAACCCGGAACCTCCAGCTTCGTAAGCAGGGTCACTACCAACTAGGCTACGGAGGCTGACAAATGAAATAATGACCGAAGTACATAAGGACTTTTTCAGCCTGGGATTCGTTGGGTTAATGTTTCAATTGCAAATAAAAAGAAACCGTGTTCTGACACGAATCGTGTTTTTAGTCGTAATTGTATGTAGTTGTCTAGCAAGTGTCCGTTAAAGTTGCAATTCTCAACCAAGCTAAGTTTTCGGAAAGTGAACGCACGTGGGATACAAGGGAACATTTTTCTGTGGCACGCCTCTGTAAGGCTTTGGTTGACTATATGATATGTAACCTAACCTGATTTGTGGGTCGACCAACTAATCTGTCACTAAAATGCTATTTTTATAGGATTAAAAAATAAACATAAAAACCTTGATTAAATCGGTTTAGCGAGTATTTTAGAATGCGTATGTATAGCAAAGAGTATTACAAAAAAAAGTGTAATCACCCGTTCGAACGAACGAGTAGTCACAGATGATCGACGTGCTGCGTCCCAGTCGGTATGTATGCATGAAATCGGAAGCCCGAGAAATACGAGCCAAGATGAAAATGAAAATATTTTATTGCGTATCTTACAAAATACATTACAATTACTGTGCTGACGCCTCTTTTTAAGTAATATAAATACTTGTATTAAGACACATCGCTCTTCCTTAATAGTAGCAGAGTATTGAGAACATATATAGTTATGAGAACATAACTTGTTACGATTACATTTGAAATAAAATAAAATAATAATAAGATTACATTACTAAAGACTAAAGAGTAGGTACAGACTGTATACACAACTACATTGATCGTTTGTTTATCTTATATTGACTTTTAGATGATAAGTACATAAAACACATTGTGTGTGCGTGTGTGTGTATGTGTGTGTGTGTGCGTGTTGTGAGTGTGTATCTAAATTGTATAGGACACTAAAAGTTATTTTCCAGTAGTTTTTCTATGTCTGAATAACTTTTTGTTTTTAACCGTTCCGTCATTTTATTTTTGCATTCATGGGTGGTGGTGGAGTAAATATCGATACTTTGGTTTGATGATGTCGCTCGTTATTCCGGTTTACAACGGTACTCACTTGAGCGGGCTCGTCGCGTTTCTTGTGCTTCTTCTTGGACTTCTTGTGCTTGCGCTCCTCCGAGCTCCACGAGGCGGCGCTGCGTACGGGAGAACCGACGCGGCGCGATGCGCGCGATTATTTTCGCGCGATTGAGACGCGACGCCGGAATGTGTCGTTTTGTTTATTGAAAATGTCGCATCGGATACATTCGCGACTTCGTCGCATCGCAAATCTCGTCGCTTTGAATCGCCAACGTAGGACATAGCCTAAGGAATACTTCGACTCGCACGTGGTAAGCGTAAGCCCTCTCTCACATACGTATGAGTTTGTAAGCGCGACAAAGAGGCAACACGTCGTCTGGTGGTTTACAACGGTACTCACTTGAGCGGGCTCGTCGCGTTTCTTGTGCTTCTTCTTGGACTTCCTGTGCTTGCGCTCCTCCGAGCTCCACGAGGCGGCGCTGGGCACGGGAGAACCGACGCGGCGCGATGCGCGCGATTATTTTCGCGCGATTGAGACGCGACGCCGGAAGTGTGTCGTTTTGTTTATTGAAAATGTCCGATCGATAGGACTATTCGCGTGCACGTAGCACAAGGCAATCGCATCGCATACATTCGCGACTTCGTCGCATCGAATCGCGTCGCAAATCTCCTCGCTTTGAATCGCCAACGTAGGACATAGCCTAAAGAATACTCCGACTCGCACGTGGTAAGCGTAAGCCCTCTCTCACATACGTATGAGTTTGTGAGAACCACCTGGGTCGCGTTTTATAAAGTTACAATTTACAATTTCGCTGTTTGCCTCTCTTTCTAGCCAATATGTGCGTGCGTTAGAGAGGCAGACAGCGAAATAGGCTACTTGACCCATTTTTAAAGTTTGTCGTATATTATTAATCAATATCTGATTAACGGAAAAAAAATATAAATATATTTTTTCACGACCTAGAAAACCGCAAAATTATTACTTAAAATTTAAACTTTCGCAACCGCGCGAAAACGACACTAGCCATGTTAATGCTTAGATTATCTGTGGTGTGACGTTACTCAAACCGAAAACAAACATTTGACATGTCACTTATGTTATGTCAATGTCACAGCAAAGCTACATGCCTACATGTCCATGGCGCATTTCACTCGTATAAGATTCGTCATGAAGTTAGTTTAAGATCCTATGACGTCACATCATGGCCGACACCGTTTTCAGAGTACGAAATAAAAATAAAAAAAACAAATTTTTCAATGAAAAATATGTACCCATCAAACACTTTTAATACACCGTAATCGAAAAATATTGATTTTATCAATAAATACTACAGAAAATAATAATTTTTTGCACTAAATTTGATACGAGTCAAGTAGCCTATTGTAACTTTATAAAACGCGACCCTGGGCCCTATCCCACTAAACTTTACATATGTAAAATGTGACAAATTTGTAGAATTGTTTACATAAAAACGTACCACAAATATTACACTTATGTAGAAGCGACAAGTCTGTATTCTACAAATATATGCATTACAAATCACCGTAACACAAAGCATGGGTGGTGTGTCAATGTAGTTTACAATTTACATATTTGTGTAATATGTAAAATTGTATTATGTGTTCCGTTCGACTTCGGATATCTTCAGGATGTGAGAGCGTAGCGTCTCCCAATGACCGATAGATGCCGCTAGCGTCTATGAAGCCGCTCCACAGCCCGTAGCGCGCCGCTGTGACGTAGTTTCCGCCCAGACAGCTTCCTGTAACCAACCAGCTCGCACCCGGCGACTCGCCGCCATTTCATTGTTTCGTCGACCGTCTTGGCCGAAGGTCCGCATATTTTTATTTAAATTCGACACGTGGTCTTTAACTTTTCGATCGACTTAATTCCCAGTAATTATATTTCGGAACTTCTGCTCGAACAGAAAAGTTATTTTAAGGAAGTCATTTGAAGTGTTTCGCTAATCGTCAAGAAAGTGGTCTATCGTTAAATATTTACGACGAAAATTTAAGATTCGAATTTTAAAATTTCATTTCGAATAATCGAGTTCCCGAAGTATTTTCGCGTCCGTCGCGCAATTTTCAAGAGTGACTTCGATCTACCCACTTTTTCTGGCGAAATACGTTCTCGACCACGATCGTGTTTTAAACGTTACCGTCGTTCAGTCGTAGGCGTTTCCGAGATTTTTAAAGTAGGAAATCGTCCGATTAACGCGTGTTTTTAATCGCGTTACTTCTCATACGGTAACGTAAGCCGCTCCGCACCCGACGAGAGGAAACTTGCATCGCGATCATCGTGTCGCCGCGGGCAGCGCGGCGCCAGCCGGGGGCGGCCCGCGCGCCGCCGGGGAGCCGGCGCCGCCGTGTCGCCGCCGCGGCCGGGCGCGCCGGGGGCCACCCCGCGCTCCGCCGCCGTGTCGCCGCCGCGGCCGGGCGCGCCGGGGGCCACCCCGCGCTCCGCCGCCGTGTCGCCGCCGCGGCCGGGCGCGCCGGGGGCCACCCCGCGCTCCGCCGCCGCCGCCGGGAGCTGCAGCTGGACCTGGGTACTCTTTACGTTTTCCGCTCTCGGATCGATTGGTGAGTTAGCTTAATGATATTCTATTAACCCAAGGAGTCTAGTCTGCGGATGGCGACGAATGTTGTGATGAGACTGACGTGGCGCCATGTGGACGCCACCGGTCCTGACCTCACTAGCTGCCACGTGAGCGCTGGCCGCCACGTGGTCGCCACTGGCTGCCACGTGGGCACCACCGCGCCATGTGGGTGCCACCGATCCTGACCTCACTGGCTGCCACGTGGGCACCAACGGTCCCGACTTCATTGGCCGCCATATGGGTGCCACCGATCCTGACCTCACTGGCTGCCACGTGGGCGCCACCGATCCTGACCTCACTGGCCGCCTCGTGGGCGCCACCGGTCCTGACCTCACTGGCCGCCACCTGGGCGCCACCGATCCTGACCTCACTGGCCGCCACCTGGGCGCCACCGGTCCTGATGTCACTGGCCGCCACCTGGGCGCCACCGGTCCTGACCTCACTGGCCGCCACCTGGGCGCCACCGGTCCTGATGTCACTGGCCGCCACCTGGGCGCCACCGGTCCTGACCTCACTGGCCGCCACCTGGGCGCCACCGGTCCTGATGTCACTGGCCGCCACCTGGGCGCCACCGATCCTGACCTCACTGGCCGCCTCGTGGGCGCCACCGGTCCTGACCTCACTGGCCGCCACATGGGCGCCACCGGTCCTGATCTCACTGGCCGCCACGGGGGCGCCTCCGATCCCGACTTCACTGGCCGCCACGACGGTGCCACCGGGGCGGGGACTCCACTGGCTGCCATGTTGGTGCCACCGGGCCTGACGTCGCTAGCTGTCACGGGGACGCCATCGGTCCCGACGCTGGCCGCCACCGGTCCCGACGCTACTGAACGCCACGTGAACACCACCGGCCCTGACCTCACTGACGCCATGCCGGTGCCGCCGGCCCCGACGTCACTAGCTGCCACGTGGGCACCACCCGTCCTGAGCTCACTGCTCGCCACGTGGGTGCCACAGGTACTAAAGTCATTGAGTGCCATGCCGGCACCACCGATCCCGTTTTTTGACGGGGTGCGACTACGATGCTACCGATTCCGACCTCACTGGGCGCTACAACGGTGCCACCGGTCCTCGCCTCATTGGCTGCCGCAACCACGCCACCGGTCCCGACTTCACTAGTCGTCGCGACGGCACCATCGGTATTGACCTCACCGGGTGCCACGGGACACCGCTGGCCACGAAATTATAGTCACCATGATGACATTACAGGTAATACTGCCGTTCGATGCTGATGCTGATGTTGTCCAGGCATGGCGGTATAACCCACCTCAATGTTGCTGCCGATCACGAAACCGCTACATTCACGCGACCACCGCAATGGCGCTACAAGTCAGAATACAATTGGTCCGATGAAGTTCATTGTGCAACTACAGTGGCCCGCCAAGCCGATACAATGACGCCACGATAACGCCTCGCTGCCGGCTGCCAACTGGCCGGATGACGCCACCGCCCGCGATATTCGCCATACGGTGGAAGCTCTGCCCAACGCGAAAGCGCCAACGACTCTTGTCAGTTTGGCCCCCCCCATATCACGTAAGTAACCAAGCTGATGCCGGCAACCACCCTGGCGCCGCCTGCCGAGCGGAAGCATTGCAAACCACAGTCTGGTGCTCCTGCTTCGGGTGTCCCTGATAGACATACACGTGCCTACTGCAGCTGGGGGGATTGCAGATCCCTCATTCTCGATCGAGGATCCGTTGTAGTGGCTGACCGAGTCACAAGGAACTGCGTCCTATTGTTCTATAGGAAATCTGTACGTTGTATCTATATTCAAATACTATCTGCAGTCTCCCACGATCCAATACAGCAGAAGCAGGAAAACTTAGTGCACACTGCACCAAACCGAAGACCTGTTCGACAATGAATGGAATCTGTAACGTAATATCTCATGTTATTCTACAAATGTTTGATCAGCCCCGGATTCCTCAGACACTCAAATCCGCGGGCCTGCTTTCTGAAAACTGATGGTATTGACAAGGTTTGGAAACAGATTTCTTATAATCTCTCTACTCGCACTCGTTCTCCAACAATACGGGTTCCTCCTCATAAAACGGACCATTTCTCCGAGGGCAATAAACAAATTTGGGACAAAAATCCCCCGGTCGTAAGCGAGCTCGAGATACAGCTGCTCGAGGAAAGAGGCCATGGAGAGATAGCTCGAAACACCGGTATACTCGTCACAGAATATAAATTCTTCGTTTTTATCTAAGCGTATTGCTATGCCCGGTGCTGTCCCTACACAGATTGTTCTTTCCCAGAGCCGATTAAAGGTCTCCCATATTAATAGCTGAACTTACTTACTCCTCTAGCGCAACGACCCAAAGAAAGTCCTGGTCCCCAACACGACTGTTCACCTCTGACTCCGGTCCTAGGCAGTTTTAGTATACTTAATATTATTTGTAAGTAAACAATTGGATACGTCCGTGACTGCTTCCACATGATACATTTCTGACCAACGTTTGATCACCTATCAAGACTATTTCCTGATAGCAATCCAGTCGAAAAAGGAGTACAGATTACCAGATCGACCCCCATCAACCTAGGTTAGCAAATATACTACCTGAAATACGTTACAACCCTTACTCAAACCATAGCCACAACATTTGCGCCCTGCAGGGAAAATAAGGTAAATGATTAGTTGCGAGACAGTGTCTCGCGTCCAACGCCGTGCGCTCCTAGACGGACTCAACCTTACGAACTTGGGCGTCCATGGAGGCTGGTTGCACTATCGCAGGCCCTAACACTGCTTCGGGCGATTACAGAGTCCCATGCCAGCTCCCATCTCATCTGCCAACCGGACTCTTGAGGGAATCTCCCGTGGTGGATTAAGAACGTAATAAAATACGTTCATATCGAGGTAAGAAGGAAACACTATACTGAGTATATTGATCAACGCACCGCATTCTCAGTCGGTCCTCAACAGGAAGCCGGTGCGTGGTCTCCAACAGGGAACTTGCACTGCGACTCCAAAAAAAAAAAAAAAAAACTACTCTTTAAAACTTAAGGAGAACCTGAGGAGATCGATAGTTAGTATGATTATTAGTTACAACGACCAACGCAGAAAGTATTGGCATCAGGGAATTGCCTACGCACTACAGGTTCACAACTTACGGAACCAGTTCGGTTCATATACCTACAGGTCGGTACTTTCAGAAAGTCGACGGACGAGCTAGGGGACTCTGCGCCCCCGAGCGGCACCAGCGCCCGGAGGCCACTGAGCAGATCTTCACCCGCTAGGGTACCCCGTCCATCGACCTGTTCGCTCACCTCAAACGCCCACGTGCCACAGTATACCTCTGTCTACTGGCCCTAACTGAACGCACGATGCGTTTAGGTAAGCGGAACGCTACTACACTGACGCTGACTGACCAGATCAAAAGAAAAGTCTGCTGGTGTTCCGTTGGCGTTTCTCCAAAGTAAAAACAGGTACGCCCATATGGAAAATAGTCATCGTCGTACGCTAAAAATAACATCGTCTGCCAGCTATCTCATCAAATCAAGTAACGAAAATATCCTCACATATTTTATCGCATTTAGCGTAGCTAACGATAATCTCTGATTAATATTATTTGTAAAGTATTTATTTGGCGAAACCTTCGCCTTCAAGGTGCCTGTTTGATTAAACGCTTAAAGAATACTAGTTTTAATCTGAACAGCTGTACGACATCAGAGAGAAACCCACATATGGAATGTTAATACCGAGTCTAGAGTCCATGACCTTACACTGTACTGTATTATACGTAGACAATTATTCTAATAATTCTCACTTAATTATTTTCTGTCTGAAATTCCGTTCTAAATTCGATAACATCAAAATATGAACCCGGTATTCTGGACGTGTCAATTCGTATAAATTACCGAAAATATTATGTGAAACTTATGTGTAAAATCTGCGGATAAGTAAGTCCTATATATAATCTGCGGATATCTACTCTACCTAACCGAAAAGCCTCGTTTGAGCCTATTCTTAACCTCTGAATGCAAAGCGATGCATCATGTATTCTTAATTTTATTGACTACACGTCAAAATTCATTGGTTGTTTTAGGGCAGTAGAGCCCTAACATTTCTGCACCCGCTGACTCGCCACCAGGAGATAATAGACAGGTCTCACATCCTGAAGATATCCGAAGTCGAACGGAACACATAATATGAAATTTTACCTTCCAATAAAATTATTATTATGTTTCCTAGACTTCGGATATCTGGATAATGCCTTCCTGGTGGCAATATTTTATCAACCTTTACATTCTCCTCAACAATGAAATGGCGGCGAGTCGCCGGGTGCGAGCTGGTTGGTTACAGGAAGCTGTCTGGGCGGAAACTACGTCACAGCGGCGCGCTACGGGCTGTGGAGCGGCTTCATAGACGCTAGCGGCATCTATCGGTCATTGGGAGACGCTACGCTCTCACATCCTGAAGATATCCGAAGTCTAGGAAACATAATAATAATTTTATTGGAAGGTAAAATTTCATATTTATTACCGTAAATTTAACAAATATTTTACATGTTTGTATATATTATGTAGAATTGTATTTGCAGTAATTTCTTCGACAAGAAACTTCTTTTATGTTGCATCAGTTGGTATGGGTAGTTTGATACCTTTTAAAAAGCGGTAAAAATACCTTTCAAGTTTCTGTGTTAATACGTGATTGATATTTTCTGGGCTCCTATTGTGCAATTTCTAAAATGAGTTTTCAAGATAAAATAATGGTTTTGAATCTCATTTTAGAGAATAAAGAGATTTTATTTGGAAGATGTAGCAATACTTTAACCCATGATATAAAAATACAGAAATGGAAAGAGATTACAAATCAGTTAGAAAGTGAAAATATATTGAACAAGGTTTGGAGAAACGAGTACCTACTGTTCTCGTCACGAATCAATCGCCCTTATTTATCTCGTCTTAAGCTCTCTTAGGCGAATGTATGAATGTTTACAAGATGTCCTCGTATACACAATACACAACACGACACAGCTTTACAGTCGTGTTAGTTGAAGTGTTCAATTACAGCACGTAATACTTCAATGGCGTTCACGTCTCCATGATTGTCATCCGTATGATTTTGTTCGATGTTTTCATCTTCATCTTGTTCCGCGTTTGTGATCATCTGAATAGTATTGTGACCTAAAAGTTTTTCTATATTATGCAATATTACACAACTTAAAATAACCATGCTTGCATTTTTGGTTGAAGTCTTAGATGATTCAAACATGGAAAATTTTCCTTTAAAATCCCCAGCGATTTTTCAAACATCCGTCTCATCGATTTAAAAGTTCGTAATGCTGCATTTCTTGGTATCTGTACGGGTATGTTTGGGGTCAGCAACCATTTTTATACCCGCTGTCTCCTAAAATGATAGCGTCAGGGAACGGTCTCCATAAAGGTATAATGGAACTCTTGTAGTGAGATTGTACTTTTTACACGCGGTGATAGAATTGTAGATTTGTAGCTACAATTCTACAAAATTGTACGCATTTTATTACAATTCATCGTAACACAAAACTTTTACGTACAATTGTAGACTACAAATATGTAAATTTTCCCGGAAAACCACTTGTAATATGTAAAGTTTTGTGATACACCGAATTGTAGATTTATCACTACAATTACATATTTGTAGAAATTTTCCGATACAAATTTGTAATATGTAATTTTTGTGATACGCTCGCTTGTATTATCTACATATATGTAATATGTAAATTGTAATTTACAATTGTAACGTTTGTGGGATAGGGCCCTGGTGGGTTACAACGGTACTCACTTGAGCGGGCTCGTCGCGTTTCTTGTGCTTCTTCTTGGACTTCTTGTGCTTGCGCTCCTCCGAGCTCCACGAGGCGGCGCTGGGCGCCGGCGACGGCGAGCGCGCCGGCGTGCCTGACCGCGACTTGGACGGGGACTGTATAAGGAATATGTATTAAGCGTGGTAACTAAGAAATTGTGAATAGACTATGCGCTCCAGTCCTACCCTAAACTTGGCAGAATTTAAAAAAAATCGTGCATTCTGGCCTCCTCGCCGCTGTGTAGAGCAATAAATTAGGTCTTTAAATTTTTTTTAAAAAGTATATATTTTTTAAGATACACTGCTAATGAAATAAAACTATGAAAATGGATAAACTCGCGTATATTAACTAATTATAACTTCATTCCGACGTTTCGAAAACTTTACAGGGTTCGTGGTCTGCGGATGACAACCCTGTAAAGTGTTCGAAACGTCGGAATGAAGTTAACACGTTCGCCTCCGGTACTGTTTCACTAAGTGCTAATACTATACCGATCGAAATTATCTGATAGAACTCCTATGCCAGTGACACGCATGTGTGACCGAAAAGATTGTACTCCTATGCCGGTGACACAGCACTGTGTCAAAAACGTTCGTATTTCGATGCCACTGGCATAGGAGTGAGAACTTGATTAATGCTAGTGGCATAAGAATAAGATTACTTTGATCACGTATGTGTGACACTGGCATAGGAGTACAGTTTTTTCGGTCACATATGTGTGTCACCGGCGTCGAACGTGTTAAGGGCGTCAATAAGAAACTGGGAATGGATACAGTCTATTAAGTCTAAAGGTGAGTCCACGCTAGGCGAGCCATGCACGAGCGGAACACAATTACCTCAGGGCTGCTACTGACAGAAAAGTTTGCTAATTACTTTCTTTTGGGACATCAGAATCTGTTTTCAAGCCAGATAATATAGTACATTACGACACGAGTGCGAAAAACATAAAATTCGAAACGAATGGCGAAGTTTTAAAACACGACCGATAGGGAGCGTTTTAAATCGACACGAGTTACTAATTTCGTTTTTGGACGTGTCTCGTACGACGTTTTTTAGTACAGATGGCCCTCCGAAGTTTTGGATCTGACGTAAAATGACCCACTTCTCGCACTAGAGCCTAAAAAAGGCACCATCTGTACTAAAAACGTTATTTAAGCACCACCATGCGGAAGGACTCGCTCAAAAATAGTTCCGTGCGTGTCTTGACTGCCTAGCGAGTACTGTCGGTTTCTGGGGTATTGTTCGAAATTAGGCCTGGTTGCGAAAGTGTTTTATTTTTTTTTATTATATTTATTTTATTATGTTAACCGATTCATTGCGTGTTCCATTTTCAAAGACTTTTGTCTGTGGCGGCGAACAATTTTTTCATGACATCACAGGCGTGCCTTACGCCATAGAATATGATGACAAGCCTATCGTGTCATCCGCCATGTGTAAAAAATTATGAACATTTTTAGTTTTTTTCATTGATTTTGACTTATTTGAGTTCAGTTGACATCAAACCAAGGAAGTGAACTGATCAAAACGTTGATTTTAAACTGTTAGTGGCTTCTAACCGATTATATACTACGTGTTTTACTTGAAATGGATGGTAAGCGAGTTTTAAACATCAGAGGTTACAAACATTTTCTACTAAGTATAATGTTTATAATGATGTATAGTGGGATAACGGAATGGGGATTTTTGTATAGTGCAACGCGATTTAAACCTATGCATTTAATATCTTCGTGATTTCTCCTTGAATTATTCATTCAAGTCTTATAGGTAACAAATCATTTGTCTTGAATTACAAAAAGTACCTAATATGTTCATTTTAATATTTATTTTATAAATAAAATAACCCTATTACAACTTTTAATTAATTTTGAAACTCATATATAACATTTACTTAGTGTTCTTAACGGTAGTCTAAGACCCAAATTTTGCCCCAATATGGAAAAAGTTACAGAAAAACGCTGCGCCATTGTTTGAACATAGTGATACGTTCCAGCTTCGTGTTTTGACACACGTGTTAAAATATACAAAGTGTAAATACGTTTTGTTGTAAACAAATATGAAAATATCTTGGAACCGTTTCATTAGAAACACGTACTAAAAATCACAATTCAAACTATTTACTTAAGTATACCGAAACTTACCCAACATTTTATATTTGTAAAAAAGGGATTGTGCGAATTTTTTATACAGTCATGGCCAGATAATTAAGAACAAGATTATTTTTCCCATGCAACTACACACAAAAACCACTTTCGATGTTTTATTAATATGTCAAAACTGCGTTTGCAATTTTATTAATTAATAATACAACCCAATAAACTTAAATTATAATTAAGAACAAAATGCATGAAATTGTTCTTAATTATAATTTTGATTTATTTCGTCGTCCGTAATTTAAAAATGGCATATTTGTTATACATTGAATGTTGATTATATTAAAGCCTGTTAAACCATAGATCAATTAATGTATTATTCATGAATAAAATTGCAAAAGCAGTCTTGACATATTAATAAAATATCGAATGTCATTTTTGTAGGCAGTTCTATGGGAAAAATAATCTTGTTCTTAATTATCTCGCCACGACTGTATACCTACACACGCATCAAGTTGAAATAATTAAAGAAAGAGGCACATTATACTTTGTGTGTTTTGAAAACAGATAAGGTAAGTATTTGTAAATAAATGTTATATTATTATTTTTTATTTTTTTTATTATAGAGTTAAATCGAAAACGCAATTATATTCCTGAAACACAGATCGATGACGATGAAACTCAATGTGAGGACTTTGAAAAATATTCTCAAACATTCTCTGATGATGAAAGCTTGAAGGTTCAAAAGAAATTTAAAGATAGTGCTACATGTACTGAAAATATTGAAGGAAAAAAATCGAATACCTGACGTGAAAGATCTACATGGATGTAATTTTTTTGGACAATTCGTATCTAGTGATGGGTCGTAGTAATATTCCCGCTACCGGTAAGTTTCCATTTGGGAACATTACCAGTAAGTTACCAATATTACCAGTAAGTTCCCAAAATGGCGGTAGGATTGAAAACTTATGATTTTTGTAAAATGAAATTAATTTTTAATATTTTTTTACATCAATAAGGTTCTTCACGCTACTAGAGGGCAAGCAGTCATGTGCGGATTTTAGGTAAACTTGCTTATTTTTTGTGCACATTTCCCAATATTGTTAAAATAACACTAATACACGCTTAATTTTGCACTGCCCTATAGTCATACACTTTCGCCATAGTCCGCTATCTTAAGGTTGCCTGGAAGAGATCGGTCTTCAGCGATAAGTCCGCCTGTTGTCACCTATTTAACTTTAATGTTCTATGTGCGTTTCTTTTTAAGTTTTCCTTGTAGTGCACAATAAAGCATTTTATTATTATTAATACAGGGTGGAAATAGATTTTGGGTCAGTGAGGGCAGCTACCAGATTCCGTGCAGCTAGGCGAAAATGGTCTTAAGAGACTATCCCTCGGCTTTTCTAGTCGGAATTTTTTTTTGGTCCCATACAAGTTTATGATCCTGAACAGAAACAGGATCAATTGGCATAAATAAAGTTTGTTTAAAATAACCATTTTACCCAACCTGTATGTTTTTTTTTGAAAATCTGATAACGCCAATTTTCATCAACCTAAAATCGAGGGATAGTCTTTTGAGACCATTTTCGCCTAGCTGCACGGAATCGGGTAGCTGCCCTCACGGACCCAAAATCTATTTCCATCCTGTATATAAATATTGTACCGTGCCTTTTGTTAAGTATTCTCTTGAGTGGGCATTAATTTATAGTCATTTAAATAAACACATTAAAAACAACATTAAATATAGGTACTCGTACTGACAATAAGTTATAACAACAACTGGAAGTTATCTCACCAACCAGAGCCGCAAAATCCCGTACATCGGAGTCCTGTCAATGCAGATATTCCTCTTGCACATTCTTGTTAATCTTCTGACAGTTCTGATACTGACTCTGAAGATGATTTTTCAGATATTGAGGACTTGGAGATTTTTTAGTACCTATGTATTTCTAGTTTTCTACTCATGCTTTTCATGTAAGCTTGTAATGCGAGGCAGAGAGGTTGTAATTTTTTTATTTCATTATTTAAAAAAATAAATTTAGTTTGTTTTAATAAGTATTATCACTGTTCAGTTGTATAACAGGTATAAGTTGACATTTGTGTGTTGTGACTTTTTGTGAAGCATGATTAGCTTACCTAATAAATCTGGTTTTAATTTGCACAACCGCGTTATTATTTCACAAAAGGAAGTTATGTTTCCAGTAACTTTGGAAAGATACTCGGTATTATTGGGTACCTTACTGGTAACATTGGGAATTTACTAAATCAATAATGCTGCATATTTTAGATGAATGTAAAGTGTCTCGTTATATTATAGGAGAGTATTTGACACGAAAAAATATGCTCGTGCATAGTGATGGGTCGTTACCAGTAAGTTACCAAAAGTTGGGAATATTTCCGGTAATGCTACCAGTAAGTTACCGCTGAAAGGTAATATAGGGAAATATTGGAAACATATATATGCACGAGCATATTTTTTCGTGTCAAATACTCTCCTAAAATATAACGAGACACTTTACATTCATCTAAAATATGCAGCATTATTGATTTAGTAAATTCCCAATGTTACCAGTAAGATACCCAATAATACCGAGTATCTTTCCAAAGTTACTGGAAACATAACTTCCTTTTGTGAAATAATAACGCGGTTGTGCAAATTAAAACCAGATTTATTAGGTAAGCTAATCATGCTTCACAAAAAGTCACAACACACAAATGTCAACTTATACCTGTTATACAACTGAACAGTGATAATACTTATTAAAACAAACTAAATTTTTTTTTTTAATAATGAAATAAAAAAATTACAACCTCTCTGCCTCGCATTACAAGCTTACATGAAAAGCATGAGTAGAAAACTAGAATTACATACTAAAAAATCTCCAAGTCCTCAATATCTGAAAAATCATCTTCAGAGTCAGTATCAGAACTGTCAGAAGATTAACAAGAATGTGCAGGAGGAATATCTGCATTGACAGGACTCCGATGTGCGGGATTTTGCGGCTCTGGTTGGTGAGATAACTTCCAGTTGTTGTTATAACTTATTGTCAGTACGAGTACCTATATTTAATGTTGCTTTTAATGTGTTTATTTAAATGACTATAAATTAATGCCCACTCAAGAGAATACTTAACAAAAGGCACGGTACAATATTTATATACAGGATGGAAATAGATTTTGGGTCCGTGAGGGCAGCTACCCGATTCCGTGCAGCTAGGCGAAAATGGTCTCAAAAGACTATCCCTCGATTTTAGGTTGATGAAAATTGGCGTTATCAGATTTTAAAAAAAAAACATACAGGTTGGGTAAAATGGTTATTTTAAACAAACTTTATTTATGCCAATTGGTCCTGTTTCTGTTCAGGATCATAAACTTGTATGGGACCAAAAAAAAATTCCGACTAGAAAAGCCGAGGGATAGTCTCTTAAGACCATTTTCGCCTAGCTGCACGGAATCTGGTAGCTGCCCTCACTGACCCAAAATCTATTTCCACCCTGTATTAATAATAATAAAATGCTTTATTGTGCACTACAAGGAAAACTTAAAAAGAAACGCACATAGAACATTAAAGTTAAATAGGTGACAACAGGCGGACTTATCGCTGAAGACCGATCTCTTCCAGGCAACCTTAAGATAGCGGACTATGGCGAAAGTATATGACTATAGGGCAGTGCAAAATTAAGCGTGTATTAGTGTTATTTTAACAATATTGGGAAATGTGCACAAAAAATAAGCAAGTTTACCTAAAACCCGCACATGACTGCTTGCCCTAGTAGCGTGAAGAACCTTATTGATGTAAAAAAATATTAAAAATTAAATCATTTTACAAAAATCATAAGTTTTCAATCCTACCGCCATTTTGGGAACTTACTGGTAATATTGGTAACTTACTGGTTATGTTCCCAAATAGAAACTTACCGGTAGCGGGAATATTACTACGACCCATCACTAATCGCACATGTATTATTTGACAATAATAAACGTGTGAATATAAGTTTGTTCTGTTATTCATGATCTCGGTATCGCGACGAACTTCCCTGTGCACCAGCAGACTCTTGCATAATTCTAACAGAAGCTCTTTGTCCATTGAACACGAACATAAATAAACTTGAACTTTTTCTTTATAGTTTTATTTTAATAATTTCATTGCGTCTTCCATTTTCAAAAGCTTTTGACTGTAACAGCGTCACGCGACAGGTTTGCCTTACTGCATATAATAACGCACGCCTATCGTCATCCGCACTGAAACGCTGACGCGTAAAAATAGTGCTGCTTGAAATAGTTATTTGTTATACAAGAGTGCAAAGTTGTATTTTACCCGCGAGTATGAAATTGAAACACAAGCAAGCGAAGGGATTCTATAGTTGAACCACGAGCGAAGCGAGTGGTTCTAAAATAGAATCCTGAGCGCAGCGAGTGTTTTAACATACGAGAAGTAAAATACATTTGCACCCGTGTGTAACACAAAACTTTTCCCCTCACTATAGCGAGGAAACTCAAAACAGGTAATTATTTGTTCACATTACAATCATCATCGGGTTAGTGATAATAATTTTCCAAATGCATCATGTATTTAATGCAAGATTTTGTCGCAGTAAACTTACCACGAAAAAGTAAACGCAGCACGATTTTAACACATTCCTGTAGTTGCACACCAACGCCAATGCATTATTAAATCATTCTCATTCATTATTTTTACAAAATTATAACAGAACACCCTGAAAGTTCTTTAGTTTACTATTTTTATGCGTGTTCGAGTCGGTAAATAAAGATTATAACCTATAATATTCTTTGACAATGTTGACGTTGACGTTTTCTGCGTTTTGTGAATGCATCTAGTCATCTTATCATCATTCACTAAAACAAATGTTTCTTATGGAATTTTAGGATTTATCCACTTGAACGTCCGATGATAGCATAGTATCCAAACAAAAAAGGCAGTAGACTGTTCGTGGATACTATACTATCCCATGAAGTCGAAGGAGACACAGTTGATTATAGCGGCATGTAGCGAAATATAGAGGCATTATTTCCTAATTCCCTTGTTGCAACAACGTAGCCTAATAAACTAGTTTGCGCTAAAAAATATATATGGCAGTGTACGCTCGTTACTCAGTCGATAAAAAATTATAATTTGTCAGTGTTGGGTCAAACTGCCTGAGTGTTTGCTAAGGACTCCTAGTTATGTCGTAAGTATTTCACGTTAATTTACATATTTTTGGGGTTATTATACATAAAAATGATCAGGAACGTGTGCTCTATACGATAATGTGTATCATCTTAAGTTTTTGACAGTGTGATACCTGTCAAGTGAGTTTAAAATATGAAGGTTATCTTTCTTATTTTTTTACCGATGTCTTAAGTTTAACCTTGATTATAGTTAAGAATCATTAGGTATTTTACAATGACTATCATTGTATTTTAATAATTGTATTTTCATTTATACTCCTGATTTTTTTTATTATTATACCTTAAGTAGTTTAGAAAATATAAACGTTTTTGTAAAATCTTGTGACTGCGCAGCGCGGGGCGTACGTCGCTAAAAAAATCCGGACAGTTGACCGGAATATGGTCGCGCGGGGTGGACGTTCAAGTGGTTATATGTTAAAATCATCATATTATATAAAGGTTTGTATTTTACACTAAATTCTCAAACAAATTATTTAATTATATGGAACGATTTCCATGAGCATTTTACGTTTTGTTATTCCAAAACCAAGGTCATTACTTTGCCACACAAGTGAATAATATGCGTTTTCACACGTTCGTATTAAAGGATAAAAGAGCACTTTACGAGCTAGTGAGGGGAAAAGGTTGTTAACAACTGAATTTGAAAAAATAATAAAATATTTGGAATATTCCAGAAACGAAGGCTACTAGCTTGTTCTACATGGCAAACAATAATAATTTTGTTCGGGGTGAACCTTTCTGAAATTTGAAGAAGTTTTAGTCGATTTTAAAATGACACTCATCTCGTGTCACACGCCATTCGTTAAAAACTTTGATGACACTCCTGGCGTGTCATCCGCACTGAAACGGTTAAGGCCTGAGTAGACGCTCGAGCGGTGCGCCCATGTGAAACAAATGCAAACGTATGCGAAGTGCACGCCGTTCACATTCCTTGGGCGCTCGACGCGCTGCTTCCCGCGCCGCCGGACGCGCCGGTCGACGCTCGCCACTCAGGCCTTACACTAAGATGAAACATAAGTAAAATAAACTTATTTCGAGAAACGTACCAGAGATTGTGAATGTGAACGCTTCTTCTTCTTGGAGCGTTTGGCCTTGCGCGGCTTCGGGTGGTGGTAGTGCATGCAGCTCTCTTCTTGTTCATGTTGGAAGTCCTGTATAAAAATACATATTTTATTTATATTATCGCACAATTTTTTTAAATGCTATAGGTGGCAAACGAACAGATGAATCGCCTGATGGAAAGCAATTTAATGTCGCCCATGGACACTAGCAACACCAGAGGCGTCGCAAATGCGTTGCCAGCCTTTAAGGTGGGAGTACGCTCTTTTCTTGAAGGTTTGAAGGTCGTATCGGTCCGGAAAGACCGCTTGCGACAGTTATAATTATTTACCTATGTTAGAATCTTCATACATTGTACAATCAACCAAAAGTATGGTCTACCCGTTTTCGACTTTATTTCAAAGTGATAAGAGTCGAAAAGTAGCCATAACCATTTTTTCGGAATAAAATGGCAAAAGCAAAACTATCTTTTTTGAAACATAGGAATGGACAAGCAGGTGTATGCATGAAAAACTATAAGTAAACATCCCGTTACTGCCATTTTCACTACAGAACGCTAAAAAAACATCTAGTTCAATAATTTGGGTTGTGAAATCACAAAAAAACTCACATACCTACTTTTAAGTCTTTATTTGCCATTCATTTTTATTAAATACCTTATCTCGGAGCCCAAGGCTATAGGTAAATTTACTAAAGCTGGCACGAATGGAATGAATGAAATCAATGACATCTATCATTGTGTGCGTGCGGCCCTGCTATACCAACATGTATTTACTGTCGTTTTGACATTTACACATAGATACTTTCTGTCACTTAATCAATCCATTCGTGACAGCTTTCGTGAATTTGCCTTTACAAACCGGCCATGTTACCATCAATCTCCTAAGACTTCTCGAATTTCACACAGTTATGGGATACCTACATGTTCCGCATAAAATCTTATATATCACTTAGGTGGTTATGACTCCAACGACTTCATTACGTAAGGGCGAGAGACAAAAGCAACGTCACCTTGTATATCCTAAGTCGGTCCTCTTCATTGGGCACGGCGGCAAATTCGGACGCCTCCAAGTCCAATTTCCCTTTGACTTCGTCCCAAGAAAGCTGGTGGTCGACATTCGCTTCGCTCAGCGCCCATTTGAAAGCGCTCTCTATCTTCTTCTGGGCCTTCGATTCTTCTTTCATCTTCTCTTTGTTTCTCGCTTCAGCCTGTTGCATATAACTATATAATTAATTATGTAGATATATAGAATAAATCAAGAAAAATCTAGATTTTTCTTGATTTATTCTATATATCTACAATAAATCTTAATCTAAATCTTCTATAAATCAAGAAAAATCTAGATTTTTCTTGATTACACTTTCATAGTAGATACATCTTATTACACTTTCATAGTAGATATTTATATTTAATTTTCGTTGGAAATAGTAAATATCAGTAGGATAATTTCATGAATTCACTTAGTATCCGTTATCAGTTAACTTGAATACAGATTAAATCAAAATTAATATTTTGAACAACATTTATATTGCTATTACTTAAACATTCATATATGGTCTACCCAATTTTAACCTTACGAGGTGGGGTATACTATACCAGACCCCAAATCTATGGAAACGTCATATAGACATTTTTCACCTCGTAAGCGGAGGGTTAACACGTTCGCCTCCGGTACTGTTTCACTAAGTGCTAATACTATACCGATCGAAATTATCTGATAGAACTCCTATGCCAGTGACACACATGTGTGACCGAAAAGATTCTACTCCTATACCGGCGACACAGCACTGTGTCAAAAACGTTCGTATTTTTATGCCACTGGCATAGGAGTGAGAACTTGATTGATGCTAGTGGCATAAGAATAAGATTACTTTGATCACATATGTGTGTCACTGGCATAGGAGTACAGTTTTTTCGGTCACATATGCGTGTCACCGGCGTCGAACGTGTTAAACAGCGTAAAACATGCGCAGATTAGACAAACCTTCTCCAGCAACGAGTTATACGTGAGCTTCACATTCCCGGCGTCCAGCGCTGCCGACTTGCTGTCCTCGCACACGACGGTGGCGAACTCCTCGAAACTGGTGTCTGGTTTCACCTCAAACTGCTTCTCTTTTAGGATCTCTTTGATAACTTTCTTTTCGTCGTGGAAGCGAGCCTTTAGGTTCTCGACGTAGAATTTGAATAAGTCTAGCGGTGTTGAACCGGTTTGACCTGGAATAAAGGTTGATTATAATGTTGGCATAGTATTCTCGAAGAAACTAGAAAGCGTGCATTAGATGAGGCAGTTTGAGCCTTTCTTTCATATATGGCTTTTTGACAGAGGACATGAACAAGAGTGTTTCGTCACTAGGTATGTACTACAGATTTGCACACAGCTTACGAATGAATTCATTATCCTTTTGCGCGTCAATTACTGATATATCGGCACCGCAGAATCACTGCCAGATTGATATATAAGTCACGGGCCACATAGCAATAGACTTATACGCACGTGCGTAAAGTTCAGCATAACTCTTTAGTGACGTAGCGTATGATTGACAGCTTTTGTATTGGGCGTGGCGTATAAAAAGTTAAAGAATATTATTTAAAATTATACGTATATACGGGTGAATATTGTTTCCATTTCGATAATTGGACATACGTATTTATCTTCGTCACGCTTAAAACGCCTACGGTCTACAAGTCGACACTAAATTTCGAAATCGGCCATATATGTGGTACAGTCAAGGGCAAAAATATGTATACACTTTTGCACCTTATTTTAACGGCATAAGATAAAAAAGTGTATATATATTTATGCCCTTGACTATACAAACTCGGTGAAAATAGATAAATGATTGATATCATGAAAATCACCACCAACGTTTTTTTTTTTATACCACGTCGGTGGCAAACAAGCATACGGCCCGCCTGATGGAAAGCAGTCACCGTAGCCTATGGGCGCTTGCAACCCCAGGGGTGTCACATGCGCGTTGCCGACCCAATAAGAACTTGTACACTCCTCTTTTGAAGAACCCCATACTGTAGTCCAACGGGAAAACCTCGGCAGGGAGCTCATTCCACAGACGGACCGACAACATAATAACTTGTAATGGTAAAAGGTTCGTGAAGTGGTCGTCTAACTAGTAAATAAAGCATACCTAGCATGGCCGAAAAGCGCATGTCTGCCGATATGACTGGGTACAGCTCCACCCACAGAGACATGGATGTTAGCTTACCCTCTTCATGGAGACTGTCCAACAAAGCCTGTTAAAGAAAAAAGAGTAAGTGCTTGTTTCGCCATCCCTGAACAAAGTATAGTGAGATTTTTTATCTAACGGGTATATTTACTAACGGGTACGGGTACGGGTTTTACGGGTGTCACTGAACATTATTTAATAAAAGATTGATGATGGGCAGCAGCGTCATCATAGTGGACACATTGCTGCGATCGCCAACCCGCTTGCCCAGCGTGGTGATTATGGGCATTTACCTCCTAATGCGTCTATACGCATAGTTAATAGGAGAGGCCTACGTCCAGCAGTGGACTATTATAGGCTGATGATGATGATGATGGGTATATTTATCTGGGATTGTGAAACAGGGAAAAAGTATAAATATCCATTAAATCTTTGTAATTCGTATTTTGTTGTTCAGTAGGGTTAGCACAGGATTATAGTGGCAGTACCTTACGACATCGATTATCCATCGCTCTTTTATTAACAGTTAGTGAAAAACGCACCAATGAAGTGCCAAGCCTACAGATTGCATTAGTTTATACCAGTAATTGGAGTTCGAGGCCAACGAAACTACGACAGCTGCGTTATTGTCAAATTTGTCAAAGTCTCTTATGTCATTGTCAAATAAAGTTTTCAGGTTTCCAGAACCTTTTCGCTATTTAATTTATTTATTTAAAATAATTCCTAATAAAAACATTATATACCTCTGTAATGCTTGTACGCCTTTTTGTTTAATATGGCTGTCACAACTAGGATTTTCTTAAAAACACGTAAATACCTAAAAACTTTTCTTTTCTCTTAACTAACATAGAAATGACAAAATTTTCTTGTAAAGAACTAAAAATGATAAGAGCCAACGTTTCAAAACCTATTTTAAAAAGAAGTTGAATTACCAGTGAACATAAACGACAGCGTGGAGTCTATATTAATTCGCATAATTTATTACGCATACTTCAAATTGGCATAGCGTTGTTAAGCATACTATTTAAGTGGCATAAGCATAATTTCGCATAAACGATTACGCATAATGTATTTACGTATAACGTAAACTATCATAACGATGGTTTGGAATAATTAGGATGAGCATAATACTAATTGGTATACTTAATGAAAGGTATAAAATATAATAGATAAAATAATAATGACCAATCATAGATTGCGTAGCGAAACTGATACTATACAGGGCGTCCCACGGCGATGCCACATGGAGGGTAAGTACCTTAAATAGCGTAATCTGCTGAAAGAAGACTTCATTTTATTTTTAAGACTTAGTAAAATTGCTTTCAAACTTTTATTTTTTTTATATTAAGATTTAAAAATATATAATGAAGTCTTCTTTCAGAAAAATATGCTATCTATGATATTTAAGGTACTTTCCCTCCATGTGGCATCGCCGTGGGACGCCCTGTATATCTAATATTTTTGCCAAGTTATAGTTTAGACTTTTTTTTACTTGTGCGTTGTGCGTAGGTATAACAGTTAATGTTTAGGTCTTGACAGTGCCGGATTTACCAGTAGGCCAAGTAGGCCATGGCCTAGAGCGGCAGATTTTAGGGGCGGCAGATTTGGCGGCAAAAAAAAAAATTTTGTGTCAATAGAATAATTTGGGAGATTCTACAAGCGGCAGATTAGAAGCGAACTTTTTTAAACTTCGGCCGTGGCGTCAGAATCATACAGGGTGGAAGGGAATGACCGAGCCTACCAAGCATTACGATGAACTTTCAGTAACATAGTACCGACATCGAAATATCTATAAAAAAAATGTATGGACCCCTCATACAAAGTGAGTGATTGGTAGTGTTCAATAGCATGGAAAAGTCAATTTAACCAACATACTCGTACTGTGGCTGATACAGTGGTAGATTAGAGATTATACGAAGACGAAGAGACTGGGGTTGTGCTTTGTATGATAATTTAATAACAATATGCGACTCTTCCTTTACCACACAAACTCTAGAAAGCGCTCCTTGAATGTGAAAAATCAACTAGTTTAAAAAAAAAAAAAATCAGCATGATTATAATTAAACCATTTAATAAATTTCAACTGGATTTTTATAGATAACTAAAATTATTTGGATTGTCAGTGGAAGCTCTCCACCTTGTCTGTTCTTACTTAAATTTAAGAACCCAGAAAGTGGTTGTAAATGGAACTGAGTCTTGTGGCAGGACTGTAAAGCTTGGAGTACCTCAGGGTTCTATTCTGGGGCCTTTCCTCTTCCTGGTGTACATAAATGACTTGCCGAACCTTGTAAAAGATAAATGTGACATAGTTCTGTTTGCTGATGATACATCGTTAATTTTCAAAGTTGACAGAAAACAAATTGACTACAGACAAGTCAATGAAACTTTGAAAGAAGTATCAGAGTGGTTCACAGCAAATAATTTACTTCTTAATGCGAAGAAGACCAAATGTGTAAGATTCTCGCTTCCAAATGTAAGAAAGTCTGAAACTATTATCACGTTAAATGGCGAGAAGCTAGACCTTGTTGATAATGCACTTTTTCTGGGCCTTTCCTTGGACAGCAATCTGCAATGGGCTCCTCACATATCTACCCTGGCAAAAAGGCTGAGCTCTGCTGCGTATGCAGTTAGAAGAATCCGACAGTTCACTGACGTGGAGACAGCTCGCCTAGTTTACTTTAGTTACTTTCACAGTATTATGTCTTATGGCATACTGTTTTGGGGCAAAGCAGCAGATTTGGACACCATCTTCATTCTTCAGAAGAGAGCTATTCGATCCATTTACAATATGAGCTCTCGCGACTCACTGAGAGAACGATTTAAGGAAATAGATATTCTCACAGTAGCTTCACAATACATACTGGATGTGATAATGTACACACATAAGAATATGAAATCCTTTAAAAAGCTTTCTGACATTCACAGCCGCAACACACGGAACAAGCATAAGTTATTGGTTACCAAGTTTCGTCTACAGAAAGTAAAAAAGTCGTTTGTTGGAAACTGTGTTACCTTTTTCAACAAAGTACCCTTAGAGGCATGGGAACTGCCCTATAATTCATTCAAAATGTACATCAAAAATGGTCTTCTCAAAAAGGGTTATTATAAAGTTGACGATTACTTGAATGACGAAAAACCATGGCCGTGTCATCAGTCTCAAGAGCTGTCTTAGATTTACAGACATTGACTTGAATACATAAAGACCGTATTGTTATTTATAAATACAAGTTCAACCTGGTCTAACTCTTGAAATATGTATTATTTTGCGTTTCTATGTTCTGAGCATATGGCGTGTAGATATTTTTGAGTGTTATGTGATATATGGCTACTTTCCAAATTATTTCTTTTAGGGTCTTTATGATGCTTTCAATATTGCCTATCAAACGTATTTCGGACGAACCTATTCAGCTTAATGTAAGACTATTTCAGCGAATGCATGGTACTATTTTTAGAAACAATAAGGCAAGATGCTGCCCGAGTATATTATCTAAACGGTGTCTTCATGATTCCCCAATCAAGCATACGCAAATTAAATGTAGTGGATTTAATGTTTTACTTAAAATGGGATTTTCACACAACGATTTAGATGACCTTCACTTTCTTATGCGTATGAGAACAGTAAAACAGCTATAAGAATCAGCCACACATAAAGCCTTAATGAAACACCATGGGCTTGATCCATCGTTGGAACAGGTGGATATAAATGCTCCATGATAGTTATATTGGATGTCAAAGTCAAAATACACGTAAGCTACATACCATATTCTCTTTAAAGTATTCTTTCACGAATTCAGGACATTTTTTTTGTGAAATATAAGTGCTATGAAAATACCTAATTGTTTGACATTACGAAGCACGTGAAAGCGTGTCTCTCATAGTAAGATTTTTTTGTGTGTGATGTCGTCTTTTTCGCAGATCGTAAATTTTTTTGCAGTATTTGTCCGAAATATTTTTTATTACTCGGGAGGATTGGGTTAGTTGTGTCTAATCCAGATGCTTCACGTCGAGCTTCTAGGATGAAATGTGTACCTTATTAAAGCAGTAATTAGACACATGTATGTTTTTTATGTAAAAATGCAATAAAAAAAAATACGGCCAAGTAAAGTTGTATTTATAACTAACGATACAGTCCTTATTAGTTATGTATTTTGTAGACTTAGTTTATAAGACTGTTAGCTTAACAGCCTCTTTATTATTTTTTTTTTTTTTTGACGTTTGGAGAGCCTTTACACCTCCAAAATTATTAATTTTATTTATTATTCTTAGCATCTAATTTCTTTGACCGTGGAGACCTTTTACATCTCCACACTTAATATTTATTTCACCATGGAGCCCATTTATTTCCTTATATAGCAAAATTTTGACTTATTGGATACATAATACTTATGTATTCTGTAGCACTAGTTTACAAGACTTTTAGTTTAACTGTCTTCTGACATGAAACATTTGTTTCATATACCTTTTTATTGACATTTGGAGATTCTTTACACCTCCAAATCATTATTATTATTATTTATTAACTGACATTGGGGAAACTTTACATCTCCAAAATTATGTATTATAGACATTAGAGAATATACATCTCTAGTTTAATTTAATATTAGAGTTTATTTTACTGTGATGTCATATTTAAATAGGTATTGGCTGTTGTCTTTTAAATAATAAGAATAGTTGCTTTGTGATTGTCACTAAATTGTTAATTTTCTATTTTATTATTATTGTTAAAATCATGACGATTAGAGACCTTTTACATCTCTAAATCTTAATATCTCTTTATTCTGACAACTAGAGGACCTTTACATCTCTAGTAGTATTAGATATAGATACTTAATAATGTTGCGAACTTGTACAATAATAATTATTTTTGTTTAATATTATGATCCTTTATTTATTTCTGTCTTTATAAAAATGTCTATAATAATCTTTTTTTTTTTATGTAATACATTCTTTAATGCATGTTATTTTAATAAGATGTGTTATTATACTGTTTTGAAAAAATAAGTCCACCTGAGTTTCTTACTGGTTCTTCTCAGGAACGGCGTAGGGTTTGAACCAGTAGTAGATTTTTTTCTCTCATGTCAGACGATTCGAAAGTGCTTATTAATAAGCTTACTTGAATTAAATTGTTACTCTCTCTCTCTCTCTCTCTCTCTCTACATTTATAAATCACGAGATTCCACGACGAGATTCCTTGCCCCTCATTTTAATGAAAATTCTGACGTTTCTTAATTTCAATAGCTTCACGTACTTTTTCGCTATGATGTCGCTATACGTCCGGTTGAGAGGACTTTCCGGTTATGGAGCTTTTAGTCCGGATTCCAACAAATGCTCGGCCACAGCAGAAGTCAAAGTCAAATAATTCTTTATTCAAATTGGAATAGCAACAAAATCTTTTGAATCTTATCAGACTTATGTCCCTTGACGTTTTCCGCTGTGGTGCGTTTGGTTTCCCCAATATAGGAACTACCACAGCTAATAATCAAGACCAAGTGCGGGTAGTTCGAAAAACCCGCTCAGCTCGAAGATGTTGATACATTTTCTCGCCAGTCTGCCTGCGACCACGGGTGTAACGTCATGCCCAAAACGTCAGGATAAAAATAAACGTATGTTTAGTTGTTTACGCGATTAAGACCCGTTTGTCATTAAAATATGAAATCAATCAATATTCTAATTTAGTTCGAAAAACCCCAAGTCAATATTATTTAGCTTAAAGTTATCTGATAATTAACAATTATAGAAAACAACCTTTAGTTCCATATTGTAGCCGTAGCCTTTCGAAGCCAGCTATGTTCGGTAGCTCATGGCTGGCTTCGAAATGAGAAAAATATTCCTGATTTGAAGCTGACTACAAAATGGTAATTATTTGGCCCCATCTTGTAGCGTGGTTTGGTAGCTGCCTTTTAAATGAGAAACGTATTCCTGATTCGAAGCTGGCAATGAAACGGGAATTCTAAAGTCGTAGGAAATAGCTGGCGTTTAATCTTTGTGTCAGGTATTTTCCAAACTGCAATGTATTGCAGAGCGACCTTTTTTTAAAAAGGAATCCGCGTGTACCCATGAACATACACCCATGAACAGCAATTTTCTTGCGCCCAAAAAGAATAAGAACTTGAATGAATGTTTTTGAAATTACAGCCTATAGAAATAATTTACGAAATGATAAAATCAGCGTCGCACAGTGGAAGATAAGAAAATCGTTCCCCTTTGGTAGAATTGGTAGCTGGCCACAAGATAGGAAAACACGTTTCTGATTTCGTAGCTAGCTACCAAATATGGCTACAGTTGTAACATTCAATAATTGTAACAATGAAAAACAGTTGTACCATTCAATAATTAAAAATAAATCTGGGCATAATGAAACCTACTAATCGTTTTTTAGTTATTTTTTTAGTTAATCAGTTTTTAGTTAATTTTCTTAGTAAATTATTTATAGTTTGCTCACAGACGATATTTCAGTAATTTTTACAATTAAGTAAATAACAAACATAATTAAAGAAAGTTACCTGATTAACAATTAAAGAAACAACCAGAAAAAAGTCGCATGTAAAATGTGCGTTTACTTCAGCGGTTTCTTCTGTATTTCGATGAAATTAGCTTCACAGTGGGTTGTGGCCGCTGTGGGTGTTCGCGGGTAACTAACCAATATTATGTAGCTTAGGATCATATCTAAGGTAATGCCACCTTTCGAGACTTCATGATTATTTTCAGAGCATTTGTTGGTATGGTACCTACTTTAGTAGGCGATTGTTCACCTACTCGTAATACCTATGCCGGCATATTTAAGCCGATTTTAGCGCCCTTGTATTCCGCCCTTACATTTTTAATACGTATTCAAAGTAAATGTAGTACCTATATTATACATTACAGTTTGGAAAATGTCTGACTCTAAGATTAAATGCCAGCTACTTCCTACGACTTAGAAATCCCGTTTCATTGCCAGCTTCGAATCAGGAATATTCTTCTCATTGAAAGCCAGCTACCAAACCAGGCTGCAAGATGGGACTAAAGAATTGCTATTTTGTAGTCTAAATCCAATCAGGAATATTTTTCTCATATGGAAGCCAGCTATGAGCTACTAAACCTGGCTACACGATGGGACTAGAAGTTGTTTTCTATAATTGTTAATTATCAGATAACTTTAAAGCCAAATAATAATGTTTTCTGGTTTTATTGTAACATTGATTAATTTGTTGCGAGTGAGTGTGGTAAAAATAATTTTAATTGACTATAAAAATCGAGTTGAAATTTATTAAATGGTTTAATTATGCTCAGACTGATTGTTAATTTTTGAATGTTAGAGTTAGAACACTTAGAACTTCTGTATTTTCCCAATTTAAGGATCGCTATTTAGAGTTTGTGTGGTAAGGATAGAGTCGTATATTATTATTAATTTCCATACGAGGTACAAACCCAGTCACTTCGCATAAACTCCAAACTACCACTGTATCGGTCACTGTATGTTGGCCATCCCTCCACTGTCATACCAGCTAAAAGCTCGCGTACTGTACAAAGTAAGAGAAGGCCTGCTACCGCGAACACCGAAGTTCGTAAATTTCGAGGATTTGTCTCTATCACTCTAATGACGCCTTCATTGCCTGAAATTGAAATTTACGGATTTCGTAGTTCGCGGTAGGGATTCTGGATTTCCTTTTTCGTGCCACGAACGCTCCGGTACGCACACACGGCTGTGAAATTAAATACCTGCCAAAGTGTCCAAGTGTTCCTAAACGACTAATGTACGATTTTGCGTTTCGACTTTCTTCGTAATTTTCCTAACAAATTATTCAAATTATCACAGTGGATAGGGGCGGCAAAATATAAATGGCCTACAGGCGGCAAATTTCTAAATATCCGGCACTGGGTCTTGACATATTTTATTGACTGCAATACTTACATTTGTACCTACTTACATTTTTATAGTAAATATGCGCCCGTATTAAATAGGTACACACTCTGTACTGTGCGCCTCGTGCGCCTGCCAAGATGTGATTGTGATTACTTTACTAATAAAATGGATTATTAAATACCTAATGTTTTATTTAATTGATTGTATCTGACGTGTTCATTAGGATGTGTAGGAGAAGGAGATATCGACGAAAGCTAGGCTTCAACTTCGCTTAACCTTTCTGTCTTGGTTTTACCCTGGTCTGCCTCATTCGCTTGATTTCTAAGTTTATGCTAATCAATATTAGGACGAATAAAGTTATATTTAATAATGTTATGCATATTTCAATTATGCATAATCAGTAATATGCGTGTTAAGCATTATGGAATTTTATTATTTTGCCTATTCAATATTATGCTTAATTATTTATGCCAAATCCGTTATGCGAATTCATATTAGGACTATTAATATTAGGCATATTAAAGGGGACCCGACAGCGTGCCATATTTATTAAGACAGTAAGTATGGTTAATAGTACATTTCCTAACTAGTGCGGGAAAATTTTTTTCGGCGAGGGTGAAAGTGAGCCCGAGTGAAACGAGGGCGACAATCACCCGAGTTAAAAAAAGTTTTTGCACGTGTAAGGGACGATTTTTTTCATAACAATTGCGTCAAAAAGAGCAAATTTCGTTTGTGCGCACTAGTTAGGAAAATTACTAAGCAATTCCAACCATCAATGTTTATTATTTTTTGTTTATACATATTAATGACAACTCGATTGTAACTAGCAACAGCTGGTTTCACAATATGTATGGAGATGTAGATTTTGTGGTAACTTTTTCAAAGCTGGTCCCATAGTAAAACTTGGCTGTAATGATGAGTAGATCCAGAAAATATGATTTTGTATCATTGTGTTTTATAACATTTCACCCAGTATATTTCATTTGGATTTTTTTTTTGATGATGGGGTGTATAGCGAAGCTAAACATGGCTGAACCAAGGGGGTCACCTTGTTAACAACCTACGGAAGAAAACAAAACGTCAGATCTGTTATCTGTATGATATTAAATGGAGAACTATAGCACTGCCAAAGAAATTTGTAAGTCAAAGGAATTTTACGAATACGAAATGTGAACATAAAGCACGCTACAATATATTATTCTGCAATTTTCTAAACGTATGCAGAAATAGGGTTTTAATTTACGTGTAGTTAAATTGCTGTACCAAATGTTATTAACACCTGAGGTGATACCAGCGCAATACCAACTTTGTTACTAATAATTGCGGATAATTAAGTTTTTGTTCAAATATCTCATATTTACGTGAAAATAAGTAAATAATATTGTTTCTATAAATTAAAGAATTAAAATTACCAATAAATAAGATATCTCAACGTCTGTTTTCAGAAAATAAGGATTTACTATTGTAAGAACATTTCATTGTTGTGGCAATATTTTCGTAGATTCTTTGGCCTCGAACTCCAATTAGTGGTTTAATTTATATAATTGCATTATAAAATACTAGCGAAAAATTTAAAACTAGAATTATAAAATAATTGGATATAAAATAAAACAGTTATGTAAACGTAGTGAGGTAGTTTTCGCTAAGAAATTAATGCTATAGACTCACGGCCATGTGACTTGATTCCGTAACTTATGCCATATGATATTTTTAGAATATTAAATTGAGACCATTACACATACCAAGAAGTTATCTCTGTTTTTCCGCTGCTGCCGTTTGTTTCTCTTTTTGAGCTGTTCCTTTTCCTGCAAATATTCAGCTTCCATATTCTTTATGTGCTGTTCAAAAACTGTAACATGCAGAAAACAAGATTTAAATTATACATACTATAGTATACTTATAAGTAATATAATACGTTTTAGAATTATAACTAAGGTGAGACTTAAATTACGTGAGTAACCCGTGTGATAATGATAAATATTTAAATATAATATAATACGTTTTGTTTTTAGATTGGAAAATTACATTCGCTTTTAATCGGATGGGATACAGTATGAGCATTTACGGTAGTACAGTAATGTAATAATGTTTGTAACGAGTAATTATCGTTATCATCGCGCACTTTCCGTGGCAATGGCTATGGTTGACAGAAAAAGTAACAAATGAACAGTATTATACATATAATAGATTTTTCAATTCGGCGTGAACGTTTGACATCCGAATCTGTTTAATACATTTTAGTCGTTTACTCGTTTAATCAGTGTAATATGAATAAGTGATTAAAATATGTGTAGGACTGTAGGTTATTAATTATTTTAATTAAAATTACTATAATCTTGAAATTCTAATAATTGATAAAATACCAGTGCATTCGATTTTTCTGTCAGCTATACTTTGCCACCAATACCGCACATTGATAACGATCACTAGTAACCAGTTGTAAATAGTAATGTGATAGGCCCCTTGTGTCACCTATGAGCGCGTCTTCCTTGTCCATGCCGAGTAAGCTCACGTCGTTCTTGAAGGCAGAGTTCTCCAGCAGCAGCACTTGAGCCTCGCTCCACGTACTGCTGTATGTGATCTCGTTCATGTTCTCCAATACCTGTGATAATACAAAACTATCATCATCATCAGCCTATGTTAGTCCACTGCTGGACGTAGGCCTCTCCCATTAACTATGCGTATAGACGCATTAGGAGGTTAATGCCCATAATCGCCACGCTGGGCAAGCGGAATGTATACAAAACTATACATTGGTATAATTTTTTTTTGTCAGCCTCCGTAGTCTAGTTGGTAGTGACCCTGCCTACGAAGCTGGAGGTTAAGGGTTCGAATCCCGGCGAGGGCATTCTTTGTGTATTTATTTATCACAAATGTTTGTTCATTGGTCATGGCTGTCTATGTATTTAAGTATCTATATGTATCTATCTATTATATATATCGTCGCCTAGTACCCAGTACCCACGTCACAAGCCTTAATTGAGCTTACCGTGGGACTAGGTCGATTTGTGTAAGATGTCCCAAGATATCTATTTATTTATTTTTCTATTTATGTGAAAGTTGAGCATGTCCCTGCGTTAGCGAATCAGCTATAGTGTTTCTTGATGTTCATGGCACGACTTTCCGTCTACCGATAACGTAGTAGTTAGTCAATGAATCAAAAAGTTAAACAAATTAGTACAGTACTGGCCAATAATACAATACAATATATTCATTACTTTTTGTATGAGCGTCTATAGTGTACAGGTAAGTGGCACATGGTCGCATGTAGATAGCATATTATTTTGGTACTTTTGCACAGATTGATGAATATTGCAATTAAGTATTTTGAATTACAATGGGAGACACAGTGTATTGCTAAAAAAGCTGTAGTCAAGAAAATTAATTTTATTATGTAATCCATGCCTTATAAAAAAAAATTCACGAAAAAACTACTACAATGATGCCAAGTTTTTTCATAGACAGTAAGCATGAAGGCCTATTCCTAGACTATCTATAGTTGTATAGGAAAGTGTGGAAACCACATTAAATGTAAAAAAAATCAACAGGAAAAAAATCTGAATGTGATATTATTATTGGCCAGCACTGTAGATGGCACATCACTAACTATTCACATCACACAAGCAGTAAGTCGTCTAATAATGAGTTAATGACATTTCCTATTCCTAATATTCCTATGCTTTATCGCGCACGCCACGCTCACGTTCACCGTCCACACGATTCGGTGCTGTATTAATTTCTATGAATCTTTAGACTGTATTAAATAGCTATAGATATTATTAAATGGTTAGACTCACATGTATTTAGTTACTACGTGTGTACTAGGTCTCCATCATTGAATAGGTACCAAAAATCAAGGTCTTTTACCTGTGCCAACATTTTCATATTTCGTTTTTTCAATGCTTTAGCTTCCTCTTTTTCTCGTTTTGCAATCGTAAATATGCAGTCTTCAAAAATGTCTCTCCGATCCGACTCTGCTACACATCGCCATATCTAGAAAAACAAGCGTCAAATATCAATACCTAATCTAAAATTCATGTATATCTTGGTTTAAAAAGTAGTCTCAAAATCAAGTAAATGCCTATTTGATATTTCGTTTACGATTATGACTAACCTCTAGATTGCTAAACATATCATCACATTTGTAATACTTTGTCATAGACGTCACGCGGTCGCAAGTCAGCAAAAATTCTTCTAGATTTTCGCGATTTTTCTTTGTTTTTAACCTGTAAGAATGAAGTGTACATTTATTTTATTTTTATTACAGAGTATAATAAATTATGAACAAAAATTGTTTTTACATTTTACCTTAATTCTTCTCTTTCGTCTTTAATCTTCTGTGTTTTGTACGCATTAAACGCTTGTTTCTTCTCATTCAGTTTTTTAAATGTGGCATAACGCGGATCTTTTGATATAATTTTCACGCATTGTTCCCATGTAGCATTTGACGAAACGTTCTGAAACATAACTTAATATTGTTATCATCCATAATACGGGTTGTTAGAGAGATAAAAAAAATCAATAAGGAAGAATAAGTGTCCCACAAGCCAATAACCGGGTCTACACTGAACAAACTGCCTCATGCAGCAATTTGACTGCGAGGTTGTCCATGCTGTGTACCTAGCTGATGACACTAACGCAAGCCAATATAAACCCTAATTTCCAGCATCCAGAATGACATTTTTTTTTTAGGCACTGGCTGCATAGCTAGTAAGCTATGAACTATCGGCTATACCTAAGTCCTCTTAAATCACTAAGTATACGGTGGATTATGACTACAATTCATTTAAATATTTTTTATGGGTCTTTTTTTTAATACCGCCAACAAGTTATATACATCAAATTAAAGCTTATTAAATACACTATCTTTAAAAAAATATTTAATTTTTCTAGCGTCATGACTACTATGTAAAAACACGACACAAAAAAAATAAAAATCACGAAATTTTCATAAATTTGGTCACAATTAATTATTGGTTGGTTTTAGCAATATGGTGTATATGCAAAATATGAAGCTTACAGATATGCCTTTAATTTTGTTCAAGAGAGTAATTAGATATATTTAATAGTTCTCGAGATATACTTGACTTTGTAAAACTTGAGATCCACCATCTTTGATTGGCCCCCATTTTTGTTAGGTAGCACTTATAAATGGCAATCTTGCATTTTTGACGTTTTTATAAGCTTACCTAACAGCCGTGAAAAGGAAAATTTGTACATCCTAATTTTAACCATACCTGTCATACAACGGAAATCTTGAAATAGCCCGTATGCCTATTAGCTACCACTTTGAGATGTCTATCATACTTTTTTAACATGCTTATGAATATGTCTAACTACTGTAAAAAGGACACTTGGTACCCCCAAATTATACCGTTTTCTAATTTCAGGCCGAGTAGCCCACGGACTAACTGACGTGAAGTTATTATTTCAATGAAAAAATATCTCGACTTAACGGGTTCGACCACCCAACCCTCGAGTGTCTCTTTTATTTACACGGGAGTGCGTATCTTTTGTTCGTGTTTACAGCCGATAGTTCTTAGCTTAATATTACTCTTACTATTAGTTCATAGCTTAGTAGCTCGCGGTGAGACCAGTGCCTGAATAAACAATTTACTAATACAACCTTTTCTAACTTACTTTATCTTTAAGCAGTTCTTTAAAAGCCTCAATAGCTTCCTTCTTGTCCTTGTATTGAGGTTCCGCTGCTGCGTCACCCCCTTCCCCAGGAGGTAGAACTGGTGATTCTACATCTTCTGGCTCAACTAGAATCAAAGAGTTAATATTATCATGTAACCCATGTATATGTATTGTAGGTATGTTTGGCCCTGAAGCCGGTAACATCAATAATTAATTAATTGGTGAGAATGACGAAGCTTGTTGTTGATTTCATTTTGTAGCATCTTGACGAAGCCTGGGCGGATTAATTAGGTCTAATGTGTTCACTCAACTCAACTTGCTGGTGTTGACTTACATTTCCCATTATACCCATGAGTAAAGGTCTAATAAGTTTAATTAACACATATCTTTGCCAGTGGTTTTAAAATATAAATTTATACGTGTCTCTGGCAGTGAGTCGAAAATATTAGTCTATTATATATTAATATTAACTAGCCTAGTTATCCACTATTTTTTTTAAGTGTATATAATAAGGTAGGTATAAATATTTGGCCTTTAATTTTCTTTAGAAGTCATAGAGTACTTGATTAGCTGTAATATGCTTCATTAACAGACCTGCAGTAATATTACAGCATAGTAATATGATTTTTTTGTTTACATCCAGTTTTGCTAATACCTTTAGGCTGAGTGTAGTTGTACCTAGTTAACAATGGAATGGAAGGAATAACCTCGTAACCAGGCCCAACGTCCTATTTTTAGGACAACAAAATTTTCTCATATTGTCCCATAACATCATATTTTTCAAAGAAATATGAATTTTATTTTGTAGGTCTCAAAATTAAAAATAAAATGTCCTTTTTTTAGGACACTGGGATATTATTTCACTGGTCCTAAAAATATAATGGGCCTTACGAGGACAGAGAAGTTTTGATCCCATCATCACTATCAGTCATAAAGCCAGAAAAGTATGTCTTCAGTAAATTTGTACTTACTGTCCTCAGGTATAGGTATAGAACTGACAAGAGAGGGGTCTATAGCTGCGAGGGTCTTTGCCATGGCTTCATCCAGAGCTGAGCTGCCAGTGCCTGGCACTGCAGGGGACCCTGGAAGTGGCACCTCACCAGGAGGAAGGTCCCCATTTAGGGCTGCTCTGTAATACAAAATTAATACATACTAATGCCAAAATATTTCTCAAGATCAATTCCAAAAATATTGACTTTCGACTAAAGCTATCCAAGAGGTGCATTCCACGAAAAAGTTTACTTTGTCGGGAACGTGACGGCAATGACAGCTACCTTAGAAATTTATGGAAAGTGTGAGAATTCTCAATAAATACAAGCACCCAGTTATAAAATTAAGATACACCAAAAATTGTATCCATACCTTTCTTGGATGTACACGAAAAACGGCGTCACATACCTGACATTCGCGTGGAATGCACCGAGACAGCAACATGGGGTTACAATAAATACTTTCATAGGGTCTAATCTCTTTTCTTTATTACTTGATTTTTCCTTGTTTTTAAGTCTGCAGTCTCCTATATGGCTAATGTTAATAGTTCCTGAATCAAGAGCTCCAGGTAGTATATTTGTAACACAAATTCTGTCTTAAGGCTGAAAAGAAATTACAGTTTAAAAATTATTAGAGCATTTTGTGAACTTACTGTGCAGCTTCCTCCGCAGCAATCTTATCTTTGATCTCCTGTAACTCTGCAGGCACAACCCAACTAGATTCCTTGGTCTCAATGTTGTGGTAGTACAGTCGACCAGCATCAGTTGTATACTCCTTCCATACACATGCAGAAAGCAGTTTCTAAAAGAGATTTATTTGCTTTACTAGTTATTACATATGCTATTCAGCATCAGAAATATCTTATGAGTCAGTCCTGGTTCTGTTACTATACAAATCAATGGCAACAACATACAGTCATACATGGTTCTAAGTTCTGAATAAACCTTCAGCACTTTGCACCTTATACATTGTTGTTGCCGAAATATAAGTTGTAACAATTTGCTGAATGCTGAACTTGTCAACAATTCTATAAAAATTAAAATAAAAAGCCTTTTATTTCTTGCAATTTTACATGAATTAATTAATACTTAATACTATGAGCCTTGCAATGCAAGAACCCCTATTCGGGTGTAGGCCGCCTCCAAACTATTCCATTTATCCCGGTCTTTAGCTATTTGCATCCAGGAAGGGCCCGCACTTCTAATGACATCATCCTCCCAAACAATTCTATATCTATAAGTAAAAATTATTTCATCTATGATTTTGAGGTACCTCAGCCGGAGTCTTCAAATCATCTGGTTTCTCCCAAAGGCTCTGCTTCGATACAGAGTTATAATAATATGTTCTGCCATCAGGAGCCTTGTGCTCAGACCAGGGGCTGGTGTGGTTTGACATAGGTGTGATTTCTGGTGCCGGGGCTGTTAATTCCTAAAAGTTTTAAAAATATTATAGTATGTATGACACATCGTTTAATCTGAAGATTCCTGGCCAGTCTACCACTCCCAAGTGATATCAAGGCAGTTAAATAACTTACAGAGCAAATACAACTATTCAATGTAACCTCAAAAATACCAAAATAAATATTGTGGACTTACAGGTTTAAAGGGCGGAAACCCTGGTGGAGGCATAGAGAATGGAGGAATCATGGGCGGAAAGCCCATAGGCGGCGGCATCGCAGCCATCGTTGGAGTGATACCGGGCACCGGAGGCATAGCTACTTGCGGCGGCATCGGAGGCGCTAGCCCGGCCAACATCGGTGGTGGCAACAGCGGCGGCGCCGCCATTAGCCCTGGCGAGCTGGTGCCAGTGCTCGATGCATCCTTAACGTAAAGAAAATATACAAGTCAGCAACATAAACATTGAAGAACGAAACCATCAAACCATGCAACATGTTGACAAGAAATTTACCATTATAGGAAAACCAGCTACAGCGTTTTCGATTTCACTTTTCACGACATACGCGCTATAAAATTGTGGATTGTTTAACAAAATATTCAGTTGCAACTCGACTAGTTTGTGACGATTTCGATTATTATAATTGCTGTTTTTTTTAACACGATTCGCACCACAGATAATTAAATGACAGCATGACAGCTAGGTACAATTTTGCCTATGGTCAAATGTTAAGCATGTACTAGACGACAAACAACAAGCTTACCTGCTAAAAATTCGTAAAAGCCTTAACACACGACCAAACTGCACCGCGACCTTGGTGCGGTTATCGTCGGCTTCCGCACTGTCTCATCCAATCGTTAAAAAGGTAGATGCAGACTGCGAATTCTTCATTCCTAAGCATGTTCCTAAGGTTCCAGCCGTGTTTTATAGTAGAAAAAAATAGGTGGTTAACCAGTAGCAACCAAACTTGCACAAATTGTACGCAATCTAGTGGCCAAACGTCTAATACCTGCTTTACGTTTTTTTTTAGCCTTTGTGGATTGTCTATGGTTAATGCAAACGTTTTCTTTCATGGAGTTTGACAGACGGTGTAACGTACTAAGCTACAAATTACAATTGAATTTTTCTGATTTTGTAGGCGCCACTGTCTTTGTACAGAGCAGAGAAATATATGATACGATATTAGTTCTGATTTTCGGCACTGGAATCGGAACAACATAATACAACCTTGGCTATTGATTTGATTGGTTGTGTGTTGACTAGTGACGCAAATTTAGCACGCCTTGCTTCGTTGCGCAGGCGGCAGGGCGGCACGGAACGATACGGTGACGGTGACATACACACATTACATGAAAGCTTGCTGAAGTCACATTGAACAGTTGCGTTATTTTATTGCGAGTTTGCACTACGCAGTAGCAGTCCTAACGGCTGGTTAGTGGCGGAGTTATTGAGTAAGCATAACTCGTTCAACAAGTACAATGTCGAGCACATCACAAAAGCATCGAAACTTTGTGGCGGAGCCCATGGGGGAGAAGCCAGTCACAGATTTAGCAGGCGTTGGAGAAGTCTTAGGGCGAAGACTCGAAACTGCCGGTTTTGACAAGGTAAAGGTAAAAAAAGTGAATTGTACATTTATTTTCATATTGTAGAAATAAATTATTCCCTGTATTGAAATCGTGTTTGTTTACATTTCAGGCCTATGTTGTGCTGGGTCAGTTTTTGGTTCTAAAGAAGGATAAGGAGCTATTTCAAGAGTGGATGAAGGAGACTTGCAGTGCTAACTCAAAGCAATCTGCTGATTGTTATCAGTGCTTACAGGAGTGGTGTGATGAATTTTTGTAAATTGACTTTGGACAGACTTCCTCTTTTTATCTGTACATAATCTAAGTAGTAAGCCAGTTATAACTAATCTATGCATTTTTTATGTATTTTTTCATTTCTGAACTTTTAATGGTAGAACATATTGATATAGTACCTAACCAGATAAGGACCAACTTTGATTAGTCACCTACATTCTTTACAACTTGTTATCCAGAAAACAAGAGGATAATATTCATTCAATAAATATTTTTTATATTGATTCAGTAAGAATTATATTCATATTCATAACATTGAAAAGTTTTATAAATATTGACATCTCATTTAAGATTTATTATTAATATTTTTAAAATAATAAAACTGTGGTTTTTGTATTAAGACTTTTTATGAAGGTTATTAAATAATTTGTACCTTCACTTGATTAGAAACTACGCCAAAAAACCATTTGAAAGTGACCTTGATATCAATAATATGATGAAGATATCCATAACCCTTAAATGCATCCATTATATTGTTAACAAGTAACAACTACTAATGAGTTGTTTACAATAGTTTTGGTCCAATAGTGAACAAAGTCATGACATTCAAAAGTGTCAAGGTCACTTTTTCAGTAACATCATTTGACAGGAAGCATACGAGGGGTTAACCTTTGACTACTGACAAGGTCTGACAAATTTATGTTTTTAGGCAACATATACTTGTATTGTAGGTGACCAGCAATTTTATTTCTATCATATACCCTTTATTTCTGCCAAGTTTTACATAGATATGCCTAAAAATATCAGTTTTTCCAGTCTACACCTTACTTGGTTATAACCTTATAACCTCTTGAGACCCACCATAGTAACTTTTCCTATTTTTAATTTGAACCTTGTTTTATATGTAAATTGGTAAGATTTTTGTTTGTTTCAAAGAAATTCTACTCTAATTGGTCCATGAAAGATTAAAATTTGATTGCAACAACTATGTACATTGGGTCTTATGAGGATAAGACATGCTCTCTACACAGCACTGAAACATGAATTCTGAAGATGCCCTACGCCTCTATGGCATTAAAATATTATTTTTCAAATACAATCTCATAATCTTATCAACAAGAGGTAAGGAAGAAAACAAAGCCTTTTAATTTCCGACTTGTATTTACATAATTTTATGAATATAATAGCAATTAAATGATTGATTTATATGTATAATGATGCAGTTTACATTTCACCTTTATTTAAATAAACATAATAACATAACTATAGAATTACCCTTGCTTGTTTTATTAGAAGGGTTAAAAATATAGTAATTGGAATCTGGGATATAAAACTGCATTGCACAATTTTTGATAAATCCCGTTTAAGTATATTTACATGAAATGAAGTAATTATAATAGAGTTAACATAAAGCCCGTGCCTTGCGTCTTACTCTATAGAGACCTATAGGTCTTACCCACAGTGACTAAAATATAAGGGAGACAATACAAGAGCTTTAGTTTATTACAGTGCATACTGTAGTACCTGGAGATAAACAAGCAAGAACAGACCAGAATTGAAGGCCTGCCCAGGGTTGTAGAGCCATAGATAACGGTAATGTATGGAGCCGTAGATAACAATTTAAGCCATAACAACAACAAAGAAAATAAAAAAGAATATGAGAACTCCAAAAATTTTAAACATTAATGCTCTATTACCAGTGATATTTTGGAAATATTTCATTATTTCTCTGTGACCTGCTTCTACATTCATCTCTGCTTCTTGGATATTGGCATCAATCCTCCCAATGGCTTCATCTTGCTCTTTCACCATGTGAGCAAGTTGTTGGAATATGCCCCCCAGTTCAACAATAGTACTTTCAATGTTATGCATGGTTTCTGCTCTTTGCTGCACATATGTATCAGTGTCATCTCTTATTGCTAATTGCTGGGTCTGCATCTGGAGACCTGAAGTGTCTCCCAAGTCAATGCTGACCTCATCCTGTTGCTGTAGTAGAGATGGGATTTCTTTAACAACGGGGCCTACCCTTGAGAACTGTTCCCTTCTAGTGTTTTGATGTTTTAAATTTTCTGATCTCACTTCCAGAACCTGAAAATGAAACAATAATTTTGGTAAATAGAAAAGGCCACAGAAATAGCATCATTAGTCAATTGAAACTGAAGTGTTACCTGCTTAAACTGGTTGCTCATGGATGCTAGTCTTGATTGCAGAGCTAGCACAACACTGGAGGAATGGTTATGCATACTGCGTCTACCACGGGGCATCTCACCAAGCCGAGCTATTTGCTGATTGAGTGAACTCAAGTCTCCTTTGATTATGTATGTTAATTCTTGAATTTCTGTAGCACGGTCATCAAACAAAGACTTCTTCTTTGCCACTGAAAGAAAATAAATAAGTAAGTACAAAATTTCTAAGTATATAAATAATAATAAAACATACATAGTTTAGCTATATATGCCATACTTATGAACAAATTAAGCAACAACATGTAATTTAATGTCATACTCACATAAAGCTAGTTTCTCTAGTTTAGCATAAGTCCCTGTTATATTTTTACTTATGACTTTAGCCATTGACATAAACTGTGAATAGGTCTCGAGTACCGCAGCTTTGCGTTCATCACGAACCACAGGTCTGGCCAAAGTACGGCCTTGAAGACTCCGTACGGTCGACGCGAATTCATTAGTCCTGTCTCTTGCAGCCATGACTGTTTCAAATACAGGCTCTTCTAAAAAGTCGAAAACAAAGTCTGGTTCTTCAAATCCACCTCCTTGCTTTGGGGCAATGAGCGGAAAGGATCCCGGTTTTTCTATTTGCTGATATTTAGTTCCCTTCTTATCAAATTTACTGTAAGAATTTAATTCATTCTCTATAAGTGGTGTCTCATCAGAGGTAGTCACTGACACACCTCCTACATTACGACGCCGAGGAAGCATCGCATTCTATTTTGGAGTCCTTATAATCCTACAATTTCTTACTAATGGTACACTGGTGTAAATGCAGATTACAGCTCGAGCATTTTATGATTTTTAATTAGTCTCCTATGTTGAAATCACAAAACATGACATTTCCACGACAGCACGGCACGTCAGTGTGACGGCAGTCGGTGTTCGTGTTGCCAGTAAGAATAATTATTACCTGGGTCCCGTTTTATAAAGTTACAAGTTACAATTTTACAAGCGTTTACTGGCAACACTTGCCCCGTTTTTTACAATTTGCGTTTTATAAAAGTACTATGTTACAATTTTACAAGTTACAGGTACAAGTGCCTGTAGCTCAGCCATAGACAAAAATACAGGAGTTTAATAGTTTTAAACTCGTAATCGAACAAGTGTTTTATAAAAATATTGTAAATAACAAGTGTAGGTGTGGTAGACTTGTAACAAAAACTGACGTACGTCTCGAGTCCTGTAACCGCAACTACAAGTGCAATTTTCCCAGTTATTTCGTGTGCTACAGACGTTTGCTCGTAATAATGTTGAAATTATTCGCTTTCTGAGAGATTCTTCATAGTTTTGGCCAACTACCACGAACTCCAAAAACCGCAAACGACGATTTGTCTTTGTCACTTCTAACAAGGCGATATTAGAGTGAAAGAGAAAAAGAATCGAAATTTGCGGATTTTCGAGTTTGCGGTAGGGCCGCTGACTATGACTACACATTTTTACTTATGTCTGGAGCATAAGGTCTAAAGTTGTATATATTATTATATTTATTCCCTTGATTGTACCCCGATAGCGTTGACCGAGACTGTTTAAGCTCCTAATAAATTTGGACTTTCGGAGTCGGACACCGTACGACTTCAAAGAGCGAATGAACTCCACACAAATTTAGAACATCTCTCTCATCGTTTTGTTCTGGGGCCCCACTGCAATTTTCGCAAAGTTCGAGGATTTGTCTCTCTCACTTTAATGAAGCCTTCGTTGGAGTTACGGCGAAAAATCTTCGAAATTTACGAATTTTGAATTTCGCGGTAGTAGGGCTGATTTTCCATCAAAATAAACATACATAATCTGTGGATACGATTATTTATGTCAGTTTTTTATTTTTAAATAGTGATGTCCGTCACGCCTGTAGATGTTACTTGTAATCGAGATTTACCATGGTTCATTACAATTGTAAATTTTTGTGTGTATTTATAAAACACCTGTAACAGTTCATAGTGCATTACAGGTTCCTGTAACCTGTACACTTGTAACCTGTAACTTGTAACTTTATAAAACGGGACCCTGGGTCCCGTTTTATGAAGTTACAAGTTACAATTTTACAGGCGTTTACTGGCAACACTTGCCCCGTTTTTTACAATTTGCGTTTTATAAAAGTACTATGTTACAATTTTACAAGTTACAGGTACAAGTGCCTGTAGCTCAGCCATAGACAAAAATACAGGAGTTTAATAGTTTTAAACTCGTAATCGAACAAGTGTTTTATAAAAATATTGTAAATAACAAGTGTAGGTGTGGTAGACTTGTAACAAAAACTGACGTACGTCTTGAGTCCTGTAACCGCAACTACAAGTGCAATTTTCCCAGTTATTTCGTGTGCTACAGACGTTTGCTCGTAATATTGTTGAAATTATTCGCTTTCTGAGAGATTCTTCATAGTTTTGGCCAACTACCACGAACTCCGAAAACCGCAAACGACGATTTGTCTTTGTCACTTCTAACAAGGCGATATTAGAGTGAAAGAGAAAAATAATCGAAATTTGCGGATTTCCGAGTTTGCGGTAGGGCCGCTGACACTTTTTTACTTATGTCTGGAGCATAAGGTCTAAAGTTGTATACATTATTATATTTATTCCCTTGACTGTACCCCGACAGCGTTGACCGAGACTGTTTCAGCTCCTAATAAATTTGGACTTTCGGAGTCGGACACCGTACGACTTCAAAGAGCAAATGAACTCCACACAAATTTAGAACATCTCTCTCGTCGTTTTATTTTCGCAAATTTCGAGGATTTGTCTCTGTTACTTTAATGAAGCCTTCGTTGGAGTTACGGCGAAAAATCTTCGAAATTTACAAATTTTGAATTTCGCGGTAGAAGGGCTGATTTTCCATCAAAATAAACATATATAATCTGTGGATACGATTATTTATGTCAGTTTTTATTTTTAATTAGTGATGTCCGTCGCGCCTGTAGATGTTACTTGTAATCGAGATTTACCATGGTTCATTACAATTGTAAATTTTTGTGTGTATTTATAAAACACCTGTAATAGTTCATAGTGCATTACAGGTGCCTGTAACCTGTACACTTGTAACCTGTATCTTGTAACTTTATAAAACGGGACCCTGGGTCGCGTTTTATAAAGTTACAATTTACAATTTCGCTGTTTGCCTCTCTAACACACGCACATATTGGCTAGAAAGAGAGGCATACAGCGAAATTGTAAATTGTAACTTTATAAAACGCGACCCAGGGTCGCGTTTTATAAAGTTACAATTTACAATTTCGCTGTTTGCCTCTCTAACACACGCACATATTGGCTAGAAAGAGAGGCATACAGCGAAATTGTAAATTGTAACTTTATAAAACGCGACCCTGTAGGACACCACCTTCGAAAATCGTGGCAATATTTTACCCTGTTGTATTTTCTGTTACTCCCACGAAGGCCTAATCGGAGTGACAGAGACAGATATTCGAAATTTACTATGGTTTATGTTCATTTTTGCGATGTTGTTCACGCAAACATGTTGTGATTGGGGATTATAATTATTGCTAATATAATTAAACGCGTAATCAACGCAAGAAAAGCAATAAATAGAAATGCCGTAATGTTCACATGTCGTTAGCAAGTTCACGTATTTTACAAATATGTCCATTCTATACTATAGGTAACCTTCTAAACGTTACCCCAGTCAAGCACTAGCGCTACTGATTGATGCGGGCGAAAATCAAACCATTACGACGGAGTACGAGAATACGAGAAGCGTATTGGAGTATACAGAATGACAAGTTTGTGTTGTATATTGATTGTGCAATGAAAATGTATTTCGAATTGTTTACAATATATTATAATTCCGTTATGTGTTAAGTAATTACAAAGAAAATGGGCTGGGGACTATGAACCAAGTGCTTGCTGATTAGTGGATTTCCGTCTTGCGTACTGTGGTTTTTGCTCATCAATCTCATCATAACATAGGTCATTGAAATTATGGTTGAGAACGGTGGGTCGAGCGGGGGCAGCGACAGCCCCAACGCGACTTGCGGGCGATCGGGCCTCCTGGAGACGCTGGTGCGCGGGGTGTGGTACCGGGTGCACTGCTCCCTGGAGGACGATTATTTCAGCGTGTGCCTAGACGATGGGTACGATGCAACCACAACTCTCAACGGCACCCTCAACAATAACAATGTCGAAACACCCAACAGCGACTTCACTGAAGTACCAGAAGCGATCGCGAATCAAAAACGTCTAGTACAAGTGGTTAAGTCAGACAATAATGGGCTCGGAATATCAATTAAAGGTGGAATTGAAAACAATATGCCAATATTAATATCGAAAATATTCAAAGGAATGGCGGCAGATTTGACCGAACAGTTGTATGTTGGTGATGCTATCTTATCGGTCAATGGAGAAGATTTGAAGGATGCTACACATGAGGAAGCTGTCAAGGCTCTGAAAAGGGCAGGCAAAATGGTACAGTTGGAAGGTGAGTTGTGTTTTACACTGACTTATTAAGCAGTAAAGTTCTATTTATACTGTTTGGCTATACAGCTCTAAAAATTTAAAGATCAGTTTGTTAAATTATAATAACTTAACAACTATATATGCATATATTTCAATGAAATGAAACCTAAATTAACACAGCTGGACAGGATATGAGCATACTACAGGCAATTCACATATATGATCAATTAACCCTAATAAAAATTTATGCCAGATGTAGCTTGATGAGGTCACTGTAAATGCCTCTGATTATTAATAAAGTATGTTGGGAGAATATGTTGTTATATCACCACTAGGCACTTATTGACTACCTTATTAGAAAAAAAATGTTCAACTTTGTTAGGAAAGTTCCTTGTAGACATACAGCAGTTACTAGTACTTAAAGTGACTGACTATCACTAAATAAATTATTTGTATTTGTATTTGAAATCATGAATATGTTGTATCTGGTAATTCTGAGTTTTAAACTGTAGTGTAGAAGTAATAAAATGTTGTTAATTATGTAGGTAATGTTGCCAAAATGTTGTAGATAAAGATAGATTAATGTTAATAAAAAAAAGAAAAGAAAATAAATAAAAAAATAATGCCTGTATAAACTTATAAGATGATGAGGCCATCATCAATTCATCAGTCTTTTACAGTCCACTGCTGGACATGGGCCTTTCCTAACACTACAAATATGGATGCATTAGGAGGTAATGCTCAATGCCACACTGGGCAACCTACCATTATGAGTATTATGATGCTGAAGCCCACATCAATATTTAATAAATTAATGGTTAGTAACACTGCCATCTCTTGAAACACCTATGGGGAGAGAAATCTATTCTTACCAGAGTCACCATGCACTCTGATGAAGGTGACATGACATTACAATTAAATGTATACTACATCAGTGTATACTAGATTCCACTTGTGGACAAAGCTTAGGTATTCAAAATTTTAAAATGTCTTATGTCGAATATATCCATTTTAGCACATAAGGCACTGGTCTCACCGCGAGCTACTAAGCTATGAACTATTGGCTATAAACACGAACAAAAGATACGCTCTCCGGTGTAAATAAAAGAGACACTTGTTTTTTTACACTGACGTGCGTATCTTTTGTTCGTGTTTATAGCCAATAGTTCATAGCTTAGTAGCTCTTAGTAGCTCGCGGTGAGACCAGTGCCCAAGAGTTGGATGTCATTGTCATGTAAACTATTCATTCACTTTGGGTTGTTGGAGTTATTGACAACAATGAACCCTGAAGTAAATTTATGGTAACACACGGTTGAGTATCCTTTGCACTTTGTTCAGTCCACGTGGTGCAGGATGTTCATGTGGAGTAACTGCTAAATACATACATCCTTGTAGGTCTACCATGTAATGAAACAACCACTCGACTTAGGTACAAACCAGGTCATTATACTATTTAGCAGGATATCTAACTACTCTTTTTATAGAAGTTGCGAACAATGTAAACAAATTGAATTCAAAATGTGTGTAATTTCCAATGTACGTCATTGAATACTGCTAAAGCTATGTGCTATTAAATCAACTCTTACCAAGTTATCCATTATTATCGTTATTATGAACATTTGTCAGCCTCCGTAGCCTAGTTGGTAGTGACCTTGCCTACGAAGCTGGAGGTTCCGGGTTCGAATTGCGGCGAGGGCATTATTTGTATATTTATTTATCACATATATTTGTTCCTTGGTCATGGCTGTCTATGTATTTAAGTATTTATAGGTATCTATCGGTTATATATTATATCGTGGCCTGGTACCCACAACACAAGCCTTAATTGAGCTTACCGTAGGACTAGGTCGATTTGTGTAAGATGTCCCAAGATATGTATTTATTTATTTTATAAGATATTTATGAACAAAATTGACTAGATTATGGATATGCCTTAGCAGTTTGTTCACATTGTTAGCAATTTCTATAAAAATGAAGTACAGTTACCAAACATTACACTGTTCAACAGGATCTAGTCTTTTGCTCACACAACCTTGTAACATTCCAGTGAAGTACCTCCGTGAGGTGACCCCATACTTCCGGAAGGCGTCCATCATCAGCGAGGTGGGCTGGGAGCTGCAGCGCGGGTACATGGCGGAGGCGCCGCCGTCGCCGCCGTCACCTCGACGCCGTCGCGCTGACACCCGTTACGTGCCGCTACTGATGGCTTGCGTGGCTAAGAATTTGAGACATCATGACCCAGGTGAATATGACTTCAATTCATTTTCATCGAAATTTTATCAAATAGTGGAACAAAATCTTAACAATAATACAGCAATCTGATGTAATTTAGCGAAAGAGGATCCAAACTCTGAAATTTGTCACTGAAATGAATGACTTTTCCTATTGACATAAGATTTAAATTGAGTTGATAGATTTTTGTGGACTGGATCCTTTTCCATAAACTATGTCTAATCACTACATAGTATAAAATAAAGTCACTTTTTCTGTCCCTATGTCCCTTTGTACGCTTAAATCTTTAAAACTACGCAACGGATTTTGATGCGATTTTTTTTAATAGGTAGAGTAATTCAAGAGGAAGGTTTTTATGTAGGTATAGTACCCGTGCGAAGCCGAGGCGGGTCGTTATTAATGCATAAAATATTTCCATTTGGATTTTTTTTGGATTATAACTAGCGATTTAGGTATCTCATCGGCTCAGCCACGAACACGCGCGAATTGCGGCGGGATAAGCGTTTTTCCTAATAATTGCGTGTGACCTAACTAAGCATCACACGTTCCGCGATTTTTTCATCTCAAGATTATTCTAACAATTTCAATGTTCATATCTACTTGCTTATTGTTAGCACAAAAATAATGTCCAACTAAATAGGGAGACGGATGTATGTATATTCATTTACAGGTTGTAGTACGGTCGGCTCTAATAATATGTATACAATTTTGAACCTTATACCTTTGACATACGTTCCGAAATGTATACATATTATTAGACGTGACTGTACCTACCGTAGGGGAAAGTGGTAATATTGTGTAAAACTGCTTTCAAATAGGCTAGCAACGTGAATGTTACTATTGAAACGTTTCAGAGGAGCGCACAATCGAGATATACTCCCCGGACGGCGTGCACGCGCTAGCGCTGCGCGCAGCGGACGCGGCTGGCGCGGCGGGCTGGCACCGCGCGCTGCACGCCGCCGCCCGCCGCGCCGCTCGCGCCGCGCTGGCTCGCGCTCGTCCGCGACTGCGCGCGTTGCTCGGCGATGTGCGGTACGCCGGCTGGCTGGCGCGCCGCCCCGCTATGGACCACGTGAGTGTTTGTTTACTGATGACAGTGACATTATGCTGCACGCCGCCGCCCGCCGCGCCGCTCGCGCCGCGCTCGCTCGTGCTCGGCCGCGACTGCGCGCGTTGCTCGGCGATGTGCGGTACGCCGGCTGGCTGGCGCGCCGCCCCGCTATGGACCACGTGAGTGTTTACTGATGACAGTGGCATATGCTGTACGCCGCCGCCCGCCGCGCCGCTCGCGCCGCGCTCGCTCGCGCTCGTCCGCGACTGCGCGCGTTGCTCGGCGATGTGCGGTACGCCGGCTGGCTGGCGCGCCGCCCCGCTATGGACCACGTGAGTGTTTGTTTACTGATGACAGTGACATTTTATGCTGCACGCCGCCGCCCGCCGCGCCGCACGCGCCGCGCTCGCTCGCGCTCGGCCGCGACTGCGCGCGTTGCTCGGCGATGTGCGGTACGCCGGCTGGCTGGCGCGCCGCCCCGCTATGGACCACGTGAGTGTTTACTGATGACAGTGGCATATGCTGTACGCCGCCGCCCGCCGCGCCGCTCGCGCCGCGCTCGCTCGCGCTCGTCCGCGACTGCGCGCGTTGCTCGGCGATGTGCGGTACGCCGGCTGGCTGGCGCGCCGCCCCGCTATGGACCACGTGAGTGTTTACTGATGACAGTGACATATTATGCTGCACTCCGCCGCTCGTGCTCCGCCCGCGCCTCACTCTCCCCCATCTTCGCGCACTGCTCGGTTTAACGTTGCACGCTGTCGCCCGCGTCGCGCTGGCCCGCGGTCTTCCGCGTCTGCGCGCGCTGCTCGGCGATGTGCGGTACGCCGGATGGCTGGCGCGCCGCCCCGCTATGGACCACGTGAGTGTTTACTGATGACAGTGACATATTGCTGCACGCCGCCGCCCGCCGCGCCGCCCGCGCCGCGCTCGCTCGTGCTCGTCCGCGACTGCGCGCGCTGCTCGGCGACGTGCGGTACGCCGGCTGGCTGGCGCGCCGCCCCGCTATGGACCACGTGAGTGTTTACTGATGATAGTGACATACTATGCTGCACGCCGCCGCCCGCCGCGCCACTCGCGCCGCGCTCGCTCGCGCTCGGCCGCGTCTGCGTGCGTTGCTTGGTGACGTTCGGTATGCCGGATGGCTGGCGCGTCGCCCCGCTATGGACCACGTGAGTGTCCACTGATGATATGAGAGTGACATTTTATGTTATTGTACTGTAGTGTTCTAATATAAAGACTTGGCTTACCTAAAGGTCTTGAAATTAGGCCATTGTTTTTTATGCCGCACGCGGCCGCCCGTTTCGCTCGCGATCGCCCGTGTTTGAGTTACTCGTATAGAGTGAAAGAAGTGTCTACTTGATGACGATGATATTTTATTCTAGCTGTCTTTAATTTTCACGTCACCCATGCCTTAGGATATCAATATAATTAATGATGCTGCTACGCTATCGTGGGAAGTTTGTCGTACTATGTATCACTTTCACGCTTACATTCAGGAACGTAACGACAGCAATGACAGATGATGGATATGGTACCATAACCTTCTTAAGTAGTTATTATAAGCCTGTCGTATCATACCATTATTTGTTTTATTTCACAGGTCAGTGCATCAGGTGGTTCCGACAGTTCCGACGAAGCTGAGGGGTGGCAGCCGACCTTCGTAGCTATTACGGATCGTGAATTAAGGTACCTAGTCAAAGTCTTATCAAAATAAAAATATATTATTAAAAATATCGCTTCTGCCTTTTAAATATGAAACTGTCGTGTTATCGTTTAAAGATTTAATTATTTATGACAATCGTGGCCCTTATTCTGATGCGTAAAAATTAACTCAATATCAGACTCTGCAACTATCTCCTTGGGAACTTTTCTTAGGAAGCATTAGAAATGAAGGGAAATCAGACCTGCTACCGCTAACACCGAAGCTCGAAAATTTCGGGGATTTGTCTTTGTCACTCCAACGAAGGCGTTATTAGAGTGACAGAGGAAAATCCTCGATATTCGCGGATTCCGTAGTTCGCAGTAGGGTCTTAGCATTGGATATTTTTTTTCATCACACCTGTTCCGTAAGTGCGCCAATACGCTGCGGTGATGCGCGCCGTAGGTGCGTCATTACGTCCTAGTAGGCCGTTAAGGATTTTCATACAACATTACGTCGCACTAGCGCGGTCCGGCGCACGCCGAGATTTCTTTTATGAAAATGATGAAATTAAGTCATCCCTGATTTAGACCATTTTAGAGTAGTTTTGTGAAAATATATTGTTTTATTTACTTTTTTGCATCACAGGTGTGATGAAAAACATTGTGTGTACCACGGGCGGTACAAGAATTATGAACTCGTGTGAAGTAAAGCCCGCGCCTTCGGCTTGGGCTTTACTTTCACACTCGTTCGCAAATTCTTACTTACCGCCCTAAATACACAATGTACTATTAAACAAATGCGCCGTTTTATCACAAGCGTAAGAAGTGTAAGGCCTGAGGTCGCGTCGAGCGACGCGTCCGGTGGGGCGGGCAGCGGCGCGTCGAACGTCCAAGGGATTTGAACGGCGTGCACTCAGGCCATGCGCTTACGTTTGCATTTGTTTCACATCGGCGCGTCTACTCAGGCCTCAGACTAATGCCCCGGCCACGACATTGGTCTAAGGCGACCAGCGGCGAGCGAATCCATGAGTGGGAGCGGGATGCCGATATGGGTACAAGAGGGAGCACCATACGTTTTCCGCTAAGCCGGTCGCTTTAAACCGATGTCGTGGCCGCGGCGTAAGCGGGGCGGAGGGCGGCGGCAACTTACGCCGCGTTCTTAATAGTAATTTATGTGGCTGGCGCATAATAAGAGGCATTCAACATGATGTTTTATGAAACGAACCGTAGGCGAGCTTCATAATAAGATCACACGAGTGCTTAATGCCTAATTATGTACAGTCACATACATAACTTTATCTACATCTTTATCATAAGTTTAGAATAGGCATGATGACTGGCAAGTCAAATCAGTAGCGTCAAAACGATTACCACTATGGAATTTTATATGAAATACTCAAAAGTGACGCCACGTTTGAGTACTGCCAAATGACCTACTCTTTTAATAGCAATTCTTTTTATTTTTCCCACTAAAATGAAATATGAAAATTTGGGTAAATTTTATACTATTTCTGCTCAGAATCACGAGCTGATTCCATTTCCGGCGAAAAAAAAACTGTCCCAAAAATTTCATACATATTTCGAATATCCTCTTGTGTTACCGCCATAGAAGGTGTATGGAAAATAGTAACACAATAGGAAAAAAAATCATGGGACACTTTTTTTTTCGACGGAAATGGAATCGGCTTGTGATTCTGAGTAGAAATAGTATAAAATTTACCTAAAATTTCATATTTCATTTTGGTGGGAAAAATAAAAAGAATTGCTCTTAAGGTGGATTCGACCCTATCCCTGCCGCTTATCTGCTAAAAGATGGCGCTACAATTGCACAAACACCATATTTTCGTCATTTTCTGCTAAACCGAAGATCAGAGTTAACATGTTTTGAGATACGCGCAAGGAGCAAAAAATCTAATGTACAAATCGATAGCAACCTGCACAAAATACTGTTCTTCTAAATCGCAATAATGCAAAAACTAGAAAATTATGTAATTTTACCCTGTAACGCACACTACTACACCTCCCGTCAGTACCCAATGTCAGTTGTACAATCATTACTCATCAATAAACTAGATGGCGCCAGTTAAAAGAACAGCTTTTCTAAATGGTCTAAGTTCTAACTAGAGGGCGCCAATTAGGAAATGACTTTATATTGTATTGTATATTTGTGAAGCAAAACCAACTGTTGGTTTGGTATTAAAATCCCTACTTTTAACTGTACAGATATAACAACAGCTGTAGTAAAGAAGTTATTCCCGTACTCTTCGGGTAATACCTATCCGTCGCCGTTATGTACAACTCTTTAGAGTATTATATTTTTTGGTACAGCTACTTACTGGTAAATAAAAAAGTTATCAAAGAAAGTTACTTATGTCCCAAAACACTAGTATTTACCGCAGCGGGTCTCTATTCGCTAGGAACAATGTGGCAATATAATTACGAGTATAGATTGACCTAAGAAATTCATAGTATTATACTTGATCAACGGCACTAGCACATATCGTGCATGACAGGAACCTTGTCGCGGCTACCCGTCCCTTTTTGATTACATTGATTCAAAAGAGATGAGAAGTTGCGAGCAGGTCACAAATTGCTGCCAATATTGTTGTACAAGATGTGCTAGGGCCTCAAGTATAATAAGTAATAAAATGTGTAGGTATTTTGGGTAGTTCTATGGAGTTAGAAGATTGAAGAAATATATTCATTAGACACGTAGTAGTAGACCAAATTGAATGATCTGATGGACATTTGCCGACTTGCTTTATTACCAACTACGATACTGATGATGTACTAGTGGTTTATCGGACATTTAGATTTTAGACCTTGTTGGAGTAACATTTATATTACTAAATGTTAGCCTACATACCTACTATGTTAGTCTCCAACTAACATTTTACATTACATAATATGTAAGGATAGTGTTATCCTGTCTAAGTTTACCTACATTTTCGCCTACCATCCCATAAGATGCTAATTAGATTGTCCGATATCAATTAAAAGTAGGTTAGGTACGAGTACTTACTTAAATACAAACGCAACGAAGATTTTCCAGACACAGGCGAACAGCTGGACGCTCAATTTTCGGATGCTTTATACCATATGAACAAGGTGCTGTATTTCCGTTGTCAGAGAGGTTTCAGGAGTATTAGGATGCAGTGTAGTTAGACCCCCTAGAGTTTAGTTCATGTTTCAGAAGTACCTACTACCTAGGCATGTTACAGTAGCTAATACCTACTATTTTACGCGGTTTCAACATTTTTCATCACATTTGCTTTCTAAGCGCGCCATTGCTTGTGCATATTGCAGTGGGAGTAATAGAAAAGTGAAATTCCTTAGGGAATACCAATATTTCGTCTCATAACATATTCTTTGTCTGCAAGTGTTATAAAAAACATTGTATGCATCACAATCGGTAAGAGGCATACCTACTAACTCGAGTCATCAAAAGCCCTCCGCCTACGGCGTCGGGCTTCTAACACTCTCGTTAGTGATACTGTACTTACCTCCCTAGATGCACAATGTACTATTATCGACCGCTCTGAAACATTTAAAAACCTTCTAGAGGGACTCTGTATTCCAACCTCACGGGAATGTAGGTATTTGTTTCTTGGCCACCTATTTAGTATAGCCGACGGCAATGGTCAAATGGTTGATAGTGGCTGTTTTCCTAGCTGTAGATGTTTGTCTGATAGCATTGCAACAGAATGTATTATTATAAATTGTTGAAGGTAGGTAGGTAGGTACTTCTTGAACCTAGTATCTACAAAACGTACTAGAGAGGGAAAGGATACTTTCAGGCACTGTGTGCTTACCATAAGCTGCCGCTGCGTTTTTAACGCGGACTTACTTTCCATCCCGCCCGTAATCGCGTCTTGGGGCGAGCCACCCGTATAGAAAGCACCTATGTAAGTCCGCGTTAATAACGCAGGGGCAGCTCATGGTACGGTTACTGGTTCCACAGGAGGCGAGTAAGGGATGATTTGTCGACTTTTTTCTCGCTCACTAAACAAAGAGTAGATATAGATCCTATGTCAGTAAAATTAACAAATATACCTATACATATATATGTAGATGATCGTTGGCTGTTCACACTGCCGCTTCCTCAGTGAGGGTTTTTAATATTTTTTTCTGACACTGGGGCGGTGATATGGCGTAAGGACCAACAAACTGTCAAAATAAATACGCGAATTGAATTTTCTATATATTTTGTGGTTTATTTATTCTTAAAACCATTACATAAGGAATAATGTTTTCTAAAATAAATAAACGTTTCCGAGTCAATTCCCATGAAATGCCTTTAGTACTTACCGTTTGGTATTCGGATTTGATAGCTGGCTGCCAAATGGGAAATATAGTTTCCCGTCTGGTAGGATGAAATGGGACTAACTTTCCCATCTCGTATCTGGATTTGGTACAAACCTGGTTACAAACCGGTAATGATAAGTCCCGATTTAAAGCCAGTTACCTATTGGGATTTTAATCCCATTTCGAAGCTGGTTTGGTAGCCAATCTACTAAAGGATGAAATGAACAAAGTTCTAGTAATTTTGTTTAGTGTCAGTCATTTTGAGTTCCTGTTTTAGGGCCCAATCTTCAGTTCGGCGACCGTTTTCTAGTCGTCATACGTTTATGAAATTAATAAACTCCAAATGTAACGATCCAAATGTAATTATAACGATAATGGCGAGACATTTCGAAATTATACTTCAAATAGTCTGGTCCCGCCATTATAATGTTATAATGGCGGAACCAGGTCCTGAATTCTGTCCATATTCTGTCGATTCATATTGCATCATTTAGTACTTACTGAATTTGTACTATTTGGTACCTGTTGTAAAAAAAATTGTACTTCT
>JALPQI010031230.1:0-37544 GCA_025490895.1 Thaumatotibia leucotreta
AGGGAATACCAATATTTCGTCTCATAACATATTCTTTGTCTGCAAGTGTTATAAAAAACATTGTATGCATCACAATCGGTAAGAGGCATACCTACTAACTCGAGTCATCAAAAGCCCTCCGCCTACGGCGTCGGGCTTCTAACACTCTCGTTAGTGATACTGTACTTACCTCCCTAGATGCACAATGTACTATTATCGACCGCTCTGAAACATTTAAAAACCTTCTAGAGGGACTCTGTATTCCAACCTCACGGGAATGTAGGTATTTGTTTCTTGGCCACCTATTTAGTATAGCCGACGGCAATGGTCAAATGGTTGATAGTGGCTGTTTTCCTAGCTGTAGATGTTTGTCTGATAGCATTGCAACAGAATGTATTATTATAAATTGTTGAAGGTAGGTAGGTAGGTACTTCTTGAACCTAGTATCTACAAAACGTACTAGAGAGGGAAAGGATACTTTCAGGCACTGTGTGCTTACCATAAGCTGCCGCTGCGTTTTTAACGCGGACTTACTTTCCATCCCGCCCGTAATCGCGTCTTGGGGCGAGCCACCCGTATAGAAAGCACCTATGTAAGTCCGCGTTAATAACGCAGGGGCAGCTCATGGTACGGTTACTGGTTCCACAGGAGGCGAGTAAGGGATGATTTGTCGACTTTTTTCTCGCTCACTAAACAAAGAGTAGATATAGATCCTATGTCAGTAAAATTAACAAATATACCTATACATATATATGTAGATGATCGTTGGCTGTTCACACTGCCGCTTCCTCAGTGAGGGTTTTTAATATTTTTTTCTGACACTGGGGCGGTGATATGGCGTAAGGACCAACAAACTGTCAAAATAAATACGCGAATTGAATTTTCTATATATTTTGTGGTTTATTTATTCTTAAAACCATTACATAAGGAATAATGTTTTCTAAAATAAATAAACGTTTCCGAGTCAATTCCCATGAAATGCCTTTAGTACTTACCGTTTGGTATTCGGATTTGATAGCTGGCTGCCAAATGGGAAATATAGTTTCCCGTCTGGTAGGATGAAATGGGACTAACTTTCCCATCTCGTATCTGGATTTGGTACAAACCTGGTTACAAACCGGTAATGATAAGTCCCGATTTAAAGCCAGTTACCTATTGGGATTTTAATCCCATTTCGAAGCTGGTTTGGTAGCCAATCTACTAAAGGATGAAATGAACAAAGTTCTAGTAATTTTGTTTAGTGTCAGTCATTTTGAGTTCCTGTTTTAGGGCCCAATCTTCAGTTCGGCGACCGTTTTCTAGTCGTCATACGTTTATGAAATTAATAAACTCCAAATGTAACGATCCAAATGTAATTATAACGATAATGGCGAGACATTTCGAAATTATACTTCAAATAGTCTGGTCCCGCCATTATAACGTTATAATGGCGGAACCAGGTCCTGAATTCTGTCCATATTCTGTCGATTCATATTGCATCATTTAGTACTTACTGAATTTGTACTATTTGGTACCTGTTGTAAAAAAAATTGTACTTCTTTCATTCCAAAATTATATTTGAAATTGTCTGGTTCCGCCAGATGAAGCAGACTATTTGAAATATAATTTTAAAATGGAAGAGGTACTAATTTTTTTACAAGAGGTATCAATACCAAATAGTACTAATTCAGTACTAAATAATGCAATATGAATCGACAGAATATGGACAGAATTCAGGACCTGGTCCCACCATTATAACGTTATAATGGCGGGACCAGACTGTTTGAAGTATAATTTTGAAATGGAAGAGGTATTATTTTTTTACAACAGGTACCAAAAAGTACAAATTCAGTACTAAATAAATATTGCAATATGAATCGATCGAATTCAGGATTTGGTTCCGCCATTAGAACGTTATAATGGCGGGACCAGACTGATTGAATATAACTTTGAAATAGAAGAGGTACATTTTTTTTTACAACAGGTACTAAATAGTACAAATTCAGTACTAAATAATGCAATATGAATCGATCGAATTCAGGATCCGGTCCCGCCATTATAACGGTTACCTCCAAATACAATTAGAATTTCGATATTTCATGTTCAGTGCCTATGAATCTGACAGCTGTTTGGACCACACGCCTATATAGCGTTGCCTGCAAAAGATCGAAAACCCTAACTTACTGGCCAACGATACAGTAAATATAATAAACAGTAGCCGTACCATGACTTTACAAGTATCGGTAACATTAGGTTTTATTAAATACGTTGAGCAGGCCATCGCGCTCGCTCCTATTTGTAAGCGCGAGCATGATAGAATGCACGTATCGAGTAAAACCTTACGTAATTACGTATCCTTTACTTTCCAGCTCATGGCACGGCTACAGTACCTACCTACTCTTCTGTACTCTTCTGCTGAGAACTAATATTCGCTAAATTTAAATATTGGTGGCCTAAATATATGCATAGCTAAAACATAGGTTTCAATCTGTTGAGTATCGAAAGTTCATCGCCTCGTCTGTTCTTGTATCAACGTCTGTGCTATGTACAAATTGTTTTATATCCATGTAGGAATACTTCAGTAAATAGATGACGAATAGTACCTAATACCAAAGTTTGGGGCTACTATTAACGATGTAATCGAGAGAATGGGTTGCCGAATGGTTGACACATACATATTATAGTTTTTATATACATAATATATTCTTGCTCTATATTCTATACTCTGTTTGGTTAGATATTTAAAAAAAGGTAAACAATCTTGCAGTATCTTTTTATTGAAACTACAAGTAGAAAATAAGTTTTACCAAATATACGTAATATAACAAAGGAATACAGTGATTTACATTGTTTTGATTCATTAAGTACCTAGTTTGGATTTTTAAATGCATTTTTCAATAAAAAGATAGTGCAAGATTTTTTACCTTTTTAAAATACCTAACCAAATAGAGTACAAGTGAGACAATTTTTACATTTTGTTTACAAGTGTGATGTTTGCGCCGGTAACCTATTACAATTATGATCTCGTTTATACACTTTTCGACCCAGCGAATATTCGATCCGGTAGCAGTCGAGCCAACGTATATTTGTGACCGAGATTATGGGATGACAATCTCGGTCACAAATATACGTCGATTGTCCAATCGAAACATTAATTTTGATTTTAGGATACATTATTTCTACGATTTTCGATACAGCGAATATTCGATCCATAAAAGCCACTCAATAGCTTTTGGTAACTGTGGTTACCAGCTGTCACTCTTATTTTACATAGGAATAAAAGTAGCAGTTGAGCCAACGGACTTTAAGATACTCCTATAGTGCGTACGTATCTCAGTTCCGATTCAGTAGTGACATACGAGGTTACTAAGAGTGGTGACAGTTTTCATAAGAACTCTACCTGAACTTCACTCCACAGAATGTGATATTTTTCTGCGCGAGTGCAAGACTGAATTTTCATAGTAGAGGAGAGTGGGGTATAGTGGATCCCTTTTTTTTACAAATGTTGTAGTGGTGTTATTTTTATTTGTAATTTTCTACATACCTTATTGTCCCACCTATTCCTTAGAGGACACATTTTCCAGCACAAGTATATAATTTACATGTAGCTTTAAAATCATTTTCATTATAAAAAAGTGAACTAAAGTTACCTCTTCAATCAAAAATCACAGAACAGTTCCTAGTTTGAGGTAAAAAAACCAAGAACAAGACTTTTCAGGTATAATTGAAAGTATCTTCCGTTATTTAGTTACTCCAATATTAGTATCACACAGATGAGCAAATTCGTAAAAAAAGAATACCGGATTATTAAAGCGATAAATAAAGCTAATGCAAAATTACCACAGTGCACCTTTATTCACTATACCCCACTCTCCCCTATTTTTCTGCACAGTCTGGTTGGTACTGTATGCAGATATTTTCTCGCATAATGCATTCGCATAATATAGTTTGATGTTGGTGTTGAAATGTAGACCTCTTTAACTCTTGTCGGTTTCGATCGCCGACACTCATGTAGAAAATGCTCACTTTCATCACTTGTATTCAGTAACAATATTTATTCGGCAAAACACAGCTCATAATAATGTCGAAAATTATAATAGTATATAAACATTGTACTTCATTAAAAATATATGAATGTTTCTTGTCACCAAGTTCAATACCATTTTCTTGAAACGTGTTCCGTTACATTTTCATTAGGTTCTTTCCGCTGAAGTATCTTCCCAATCTTCAACTGTATTTCAATATTCAACTGAAAAAATATGATTGTATAAATATAAGTATGGTTGCGAGATTAACAAGCCAAAGAAAAAGGCAAGTGTCATGATTTGGCAAGTAACGATTAAGTTAGCGTTTACTCGATACGTAAAGTAGGCGCTCGGCGCTTGATTCATGATGTACTTGAGCATCATGTGAGCGTGATAAAATGCTTTATGTATAGAGTAAACTCTAACGCTGAACAAAGTGTGCCCCGCCTGGAAAATGCCAGTGTTATGACCAGCCAGGTCAACAGATTTGACCCAGTGTGACTTTTTTTGTGGGGTGAGGTGAAACGGCGAGTATACGTTGAAGAGGCCCAAGTCCAATAATAAGAGCATTTTGATGAACTTAAAAGTGAAAACTTGTGATGGGAAATATCGAAGGAAACATTCATGTAAATTAATTAATAAGCATGAGAAATGGACTCCATTAATTAGGTATGTTTTTTTGATTCCAATCATTGTACATAATAGTAGTTTATGCAACTGTACGTAATGCCTGATTACGTATAGTTGCATACACTACTTTATCTACACACATATCATAAGTGCTCTAAGATGCGTTCAGAAACAGAGCCTTCTCATACTTGGCTCTCGACTTTTGCGGCAACAGGTTGTTAGTTGCTGTCATAGCTGCATTGAGTATGTCCGGCGGAGTGCTCATATCGTTATCCGAGTCACTGCCACTCATTATCAAATAATTATCAGTATTATCACAAAGTATTTACAACTTTTCACAATTTTTCACTTGTAAGGCAATAAACAAAAGGCAGGAATGGCACCGATTTGAATTTCTGTATTTTTTTTAAATCATAGACAATCGAATGATGTCCCTATTCTTGTGTCACTCGATATGAAAATATCGTCCGATTGTTACTAAAAAATATACTGAATTAACTTATTGTGTTGATGACTGGCTGAATATTTATAGATACCAGAATAGGCACCCCACTTGAATCTGACAGCTGTTCCAAATTTAAAACTCATAACCTCCGGAAAAATCGTATATAATGTTAACTTTATGTATGTGCCAAGTTCTGATGGTGGGTAATGCTGGTCATTGTCTATTGTTTCTGGACGCATTTTAGAGAACTTAACGATATTTGTGTAGATAAAGTTGATTTAAAATTTTGAAATACGCCTCAATAAAGAAAGTTTCTGTGCTACTTTGTAATTTTATCACGTTTCCCAGACATAATTTAAAACATTCGACAAATTTGTCAGCCTCCGTAGCCTAGTTGGTAGTAACCCTGCCTACGAAGCTGGAGGTTCCGGGTTCGAATCCCGGCGAGGGCATTATTTGTGTATTTATTTATCACAAATATTTGTTCCTTGGTCATGGTTGTCTATGTATTTAAGTATCTATATGTATCTATCTATTATATATATCGTCGCCTAGTACCCACATCACAAGCCTTAATTGAGCTTACCTTGGGACTAGGTTGATTTGTGTAAGATGTCCCAAGATATTTATTTATTTATTATTTATTTATTTATAACACACAGAAAAATTCTTTATTTTGACGGGCCTAAGCCCGTGCAAGTAAGACGGAGGATTTGGGATCTAGTAAGATATTTTTGCCAAGTCATAATGATAAGTTGATACTCGATGCACATTACCGCCGCCGCTTTTCCAACCCGCCATGCCGCGTGCGATGACGTTTTAAATAAATAGTTGCCAGTTCGTGTGTTTTGCTAGTTATGCACATTGATAATGCGCAATGCGTCCAAATTTCCTGTTAGGTTTGCGGATATGTTAAAACATTGTTCATTAATCCGTCGAGGCAAACAGTCGTGTTATTACCTATTACTTTGCGATTTAAAATCGTACGAATTAAATATTGACCTCGATTCTCACGATCTGTGTCACACGTGATCGGGCAGTGCAAATAAAAATGGACTCATAGTGTTTCCATCGAGTTAACAATGGGTGACAACAGCCCATTTTCCAGAAGTTCGAAGATGCAACGTAGCCCTCCCTCCACTCCAGTATCTTCAACCGCCAGAAATCAAGATGACCTAACGACAAGTGCTAGAGTGCAGAGCAACCTCGACGCTGTATCTACGCCGGAAATTCAGAACTGGATGAGTGCCATTGAGCAGAGTCTGAATGAAATATGTTGCATTTCGACCGAGGGTAAATTGAACTCTGACCAAAAATTAAAAATCCACAATCTCTGCCGTAAAGTAGCCCATGGTACTGGAAACTTGGCGGTTAATTATCAGGCACTTAAACAGAAAGCATTGCTACAACAACGTGACCTCCATTCTCTTGAAGAAAAGCTAGACCTATCTGAATCCATCCGAGCCCTCAAACTAACGGTCGAGACTTCAACCAGACCTGCTACCGATGCGCCGCCTTCCTTCGCCGACATGGTAAAAACGAATAATAATAGTCAGATCCGTCCTAGCAATTTGAGCTCAATGGCAATCTACCCTAAAGATAATTCCAAATCGAGCGAAGATACGAAGAGCTTAGTACAAATGCTGATTAATCCCGGACAATTGAAACTCCACGTCAGAGCACTACGTAAAGTAAGAAATGGTGGAGTTATCATTAGCACCGACTCCAAGGATGATATCGAAAAACTGAAACGGACTTTCAAGACCACTTCCCCGGACCTCACCGTCAATGAACCCTTTAAGCGCAGGCCCAGAGTTGTAATAGTGGGCGTACCGGCAGCTCTACGAGAACAAGATGTTTATAATTGCTTGTATGACCAAAATCTTGCCGACAAGCTCACAGACTTAACTAGGGACAACATCTTAACTAGTATTAAACTAAGCCATAAGTCTGGTAAGAAAGATGCGGATACCTGTAACTACGTCATAGAAGTACCAGCCCTAATCCGCAAAGCTCTCATTACTCAGGGCCGAGTTTTCATTAATTGGTCATCTTGTCCTGTGAAAGACTTCACTATTGTCACTAGATGCTTCAAATGTCAGCAATATGGCCACGCCGCCAAGACTTGTAAGCAACCAGAACATTGTTGTAGTATAGGACATTCGGACAAGGCGTGCCCTCTCAAAGGAGAACGTCCCAGCTGCGCAACATGTAAGCTCTATAAGAAGCCCAACGACCACAAGACAGGAGATCCAGAGTGTCCAGCAAGGAAAATGGCCGAGCGTCGATACATTTTCTCAGTCGACTATGAGGGGGCCTAAATTTTTAGCTAAGATCATATTATTTAGCCTATTATTATCTAGAAAAATGTACTAAATTTCTAACATAACATAATCAATAACCCACTAACCTAAACACCTGTCGCTATGTAAGCAAATAATTACGTGCTACTATTCGACCTACTTTACTTTGCCCGTGCGCATTGTCGTTGACGTTGCAATATTTGTAATGTCGAATCTAAAATAAACTGCATAATATGTAAATTGAATATACCTAAATATTTTGTAGGTATCACCTGTTACAAGTGATAATCGAATTTAATATTTGTCTTTTCTATGTATGATTTTATTTTGTTAATTTGCTCTCATAATTAGTTTATAATATTTTTGCCTGAGATACAGGATCTTCCTAGTTCAGGCGCGTCACAACTATAATTCCTAATATATAATAATGTTAGCACTTTGTCATACTAGCTATAAGGAAATTAATCAATAATTTTTTTTTTTATTGGTATTTCAGTTTTTTTGTACCTACTAACAAAAAATGCTAGTATTCTGTAACTTGGACTACTATTACGTATGTTGATTTTTTGTACTGGTGAAAAAGTAACCCATGTATATATATACACATATATATATGTGGTCATATGTATATGTGGTCTGTCAAAAAAGTACCTACTACTGGAAAATAAACCTTGAAAATAAAATTCAAATTTCAATTACATTGGTGACAGACGTCCTTTCAGGACGCCTACACAGATCAGGGGATAAGGTTTAAATTTATCAACATTATTTATTTCTCATTTCTAATACCTACCCTCCATACTTAACTTTAGTGGGTATACCTGCTTAGCCAATTTTGCTATTTGATATTGTCGCTTATTGGAAAGGATGTCGATTAATTTAACCATACCGATAACTCTTTTCACAAAATAATTATTGCCGAGTGATTTAAAAATGCCACGAAGAAAAAAAACCTGTGACGAAATGGAGTTGTGGAAAAATATTATCCTGAATTACATGCCAAATTATACAATTATGTCACAGGGTGGATACGGCAAACAAAAACTAAATCTGACATTTGTCTGTGCCTATGTGTGCGTACGGGTATGTTTGTACAAGCGCAACTCGCACAATCACGCAACAGGGCTGCCTCAGATATGGCAGATTAACTAGTTGGTACTTAAGTAACAAATGAATATATACTTTAACCTGTACAATACACATTTAGTAATTTCTAAGTTAGTATATAAATAAAATACTCACTTTCACCACAGAATAAGTAATTATAGCACATCTCCAATTCTAACGGAACAGAACACCGCAACCCAAGGAAACTATTGTTTTTCTCACGTCCAAGAAATATCACTTTTTTAACACCATTTTATCATTGTTACACGTGTCATCTACATAATAGTTACATATTGTGATAAACATTTTCATGTTAGTTTTAACATCTGCTTCGATAATATTGATGATGATTTTAACCAGCTTCGAGTTCCCTCGCACTTCCTCCAACTTCATCATCAGGCCTATCTTGTGGTATTTGACCCAACTGCTAATCCTAAAAAGCCAACAAAGCATATCATTATCTGAAACCAACTCCGAGTTCCCGCGAACTTCCTTCAAGTTCATCACCAGACCCATCTTGTGGTATTTGACCCAACTGCTAATCCTCAAAAGCCAACACAACATATCATTATCTTTAACCAACTCCAAGTTCCCTCGCACTTACTCCAAATTCATCATCAGGCCTATTTTGTGATATTTGACACATGCTCACCAAGAGGATACTAAAAAGCCAACAGAACATATCATTATCTCAAACCAACTCCGAGTTCCCTCGCACTTACTCCAAGTTCATCATCAGGCCTATCTTGTGGTATTTGACCTAACTGCTCATCCTATAAAGTCATCGTAGGATATCATTGTCTCAAACCTATTCCGAGTTCCCTCAAACTTCGTCCAATTTCATCATCAGGCCTATCTTATGACACGGAACCCAACTGCATACCAAGATAATACTAAAAAGCCAACATAACATTTATCGATGTCAAATCAACACCGAGTGCCCTCGTACTGCCTTCGAGATGAATCATTGTCAGGCCCATCGGTGGAATCACATGGGCGATGAGCGTTCCTGACTCAAAAAACCTGCGTTAAAAAAACTGTCCACATTACGTACTTACACAATAAACTATAAAAAATTTGAATCAAACGACTTGTTTACTTACTACTAACTACGTAAAAAACTACAAACTACAGCTTACTACTGAATAATCTAATCTAAAAAAGATTGTAAAATGTTACATTGCTAAAAATCAATCCTTATTTTCATCTCTATTCCGTAAACCCGGTTAAACTTACTTTAAACAAAGCACGTGGTCACGGTAATTAACGAAACCAACATTGTCCCACCACTAATGGTACACGTGCTTCGTAAGAAAGCAATAGCACATTGCATTTTTGATTTGATAAATGGGACAGAAGTACTATGTAGTATGACTTTTCTGCGGAATGTAGTTCAGTCTATTAGACTAGCGGCCCATGCTGAAAAAAATATGGGTCATTTGAACCACCAGGTGACCTATCCAGAACGATAAAAGAGCATAAAATAATAAGATTCAGCACTATGCCGTCACTTGTAAGCTGTCCAACTGACTCCTGGTGAGAATTTAAAAGTACAGGTATAGTGAGTACATTTTGGTCATATATTTTTGTACGGCATTCTTACCACCGATAGATCCATGAAAAATAATAAGGAAACGCACAGTGGCGTACAAAAATTGTGCGCCACAAAGTATGATTTTTTTTTATTTTCCGACATTCACCAGGGTAAATTTGGCCATTTGATTTTGTACGGCATCTGTGTCATACTATTTCAATACTGCTTCTAATTCATTATTCCGCAACGCCGTACAAAAATCATGCGACAAGGGAAAAAATCGAGGGTTGCAATCCCCTCTCTTTCCGTAGTCCAGGGGGTGATTTACAAAAGTACGGCTTCGGTTCCAAAACATAATCTAGCACTCAAAAGTACTATTAAAAATATTGCTGTCAAAAAATGATAGTCCATTTGAATGTATATCAATAATCATCTTCATTTCATCGTATCCTTGATTTTTACAGCTGTAAAATCATTTGATCCTGTACGGGAACTTCTTTTTTAACATGATGTTGTAAAACACAATCCTTACATAGTATTGCCGTTCAAAATAAACCGTTCTAAAAAGAATTATAGAGAAATACAAAAGCTGAAATTTTGCAAATTAATGTAAAAGTATAAATATCATAGATTAATGAAATATAGCAATTTTTTACATTTTATCCCTTGTTTTAAATAACATTAACATAGATAAATTAGATGTCCAGCAGCGGACGTCTTTTGGCTGAAATGATGATGATGATGAGATAAATTAGGAAAAAATAATGCCGTACATTTTTATGCAGACCATATATTTTAGGCTGATGAAAGACACGCTACAATTTTAAGGGTACTTTATGGCCATCTGATGCAGTGCGGTATTAACATATTTTTGAAGAGAACAATTGATAATATGATAAAATCACTATGACGTCTAGCAGAATTGAAACGTTGTGTATATTATGTCCAAGAATTGAAAATGAAAAATCCCAGTATCAACAGTTATGTATACTTTTTGGTTTAATATACACTTCAAACGTTATTGATACATACATATAATATATAATTGATTTGTTTCATTGTAATGATGTCAATAAATAAAACAATGATTTTTTAGAAAAAATCTATATATTTTATGATAATAATATTTTTTTTTTTTTAGAAATTAGATAAATTTATGCAGTATTGGAATCAGTTACTCAGTTGTTATCGGAATCAACGTCTTCATCGACGTCCGAATTAACTTATCTATTATTTTCTGAAACATAAATATGTATTTGTCAAAATCCAAGTCTTACGTACAAATTTAAGATGTAAAGATTTATTTACCTATGACGTCATCACTTTCATAGTTTCTAACTAGGAACCTAGAATCAAGAAAAGACTATGACTATTAGTAAAAATAAAATATCTAAATGCCGTATAAAAAAAATCACCTTACATTTCGTAGTTTTTTTTTCCCTTTGGACCAACGAAAATATACGGCATATGAAAAAATATTATCTATGCATAAAATACTTTCAAAATAAATTTATTTCCTGTTGTATCAAATCACCCCCTGGACCACGGAAAGAGAAGGGATTGCAACCCTCGATTTTTTCCCCTTGGTACATCATTTTTGTACGGCGTTGCGAAATAATGGATTAGAAGCAGTATTGAAATAATATGACACAGATGCCGTACAAAATGAAATGACCAAATTTACCCTGTTGATAGTCGGAAAATAAAAAAAAAATCAGACTTTGTGGCGCACAATTTTTGTACGGCACTGTGCGTTTTCTTATTATTTTTCATGGATCTATCGGTGGTAAGAATGCCGTACAAAAATATATGACCAAAATGTACTCACTCTACCTGTACTTTTAAATTCTCACCAGGAGTCAGTTGGACAGCTTACAAGTGACGGCATAGTGCTGAATCTTATTATTTTATGCTCTTATATCGTTCTAGATAGGTCACCTGGTGGTTCAAATGACCCATATTTTTTTCAGCATGGGCCGCTAATCTATATTTTTAAATTAGAACTTCTTGTTGTCTTTGCATACCAATTCACACAACACTCCATGTAAAGCAGTGAAATGCACTTTTTCGGCTTTTTTATTGCCAAAAACGAGCGCTATTTACGGGTCTGTTACTTAGTCGCAACTGAACAAGCACGACGAGCGCCGCGTCTAAGTATATCAGTGCGAGAAATATAACTGCTGGTGACTGCGAGTCGCCTATAGGTAATGAAAGTCTACAGGAGGTGGTCTGTGACCAGCAAGAAATGCTACCCTTTGTTTACGAGTAGGAGCATATTAAATATCAACCTTGTGAAAAAATGATCATTTCGATCATAGCCCATGATGCATAGTTTTCGTCTAGTCACACACAAAAAAATCAATATCCTGGGACATTTTCACACACATCGGCCTAGTAAACGGTACGCTCCATTAAGACTTGTGGTGTCGGTATTTTTGGATTGTATTGTATTCAGGGCATTTTTTAGCGTCTCGACATCAAACGTGCATATTTTGCGTGGTGCCAACGCTGGCCCAGTAGGTACTTGTTGGAGACCTCACATACATCCTTGTTTTTTATCGCAGATGTATGGAGGTTCGTCACAATGTTTTCCTTCACCGTAAAGGACTTGTGAATATAATATAATATGACATACATAAGCTTATAAAATAAAGTAAATGATTCGGGCTGGGGATTGAACCCAAGACCGCTGCGTAGTGTGCATTTTACCGTCCGACAACAAGCGCTATTATTTGTGATGAACGACGATATAATGAATAATACATAGATATACAGGGTTACTTTTTCACCAGTACAATAAATAATAGTAGACTAAAATACAAATTACTAGCATTTTTTGTTACTACCCCTTCAAAAAATGCTCGAACTTATCCGCAAATCTAACAAGAAATGTGAACGACTTATTACGCATCTATCGACGTGCATAACTAACGTTTATTTAATTAAACTTTACGTTTAATTATTTAACTTTTCATTCATTCATTAATTCATTCGTTCATTCATTCATTCCAAATATATATTATTGGTAGGTATTTACTAACGATCACTAAAGTTAGCAGTGTACGGAGATATAGAGAGACAGGGGTTCCTGTTGTATCCCCACACTAAAAAACGGTATACATTACGTAAAATAAATATTATTCTAACAATAAGTTTAGTGTCTCCCTGGCACAATTATTTGGAGTTTTCAAGAGATTTTTATCTATTTCTATATTGCATAAACAACCGCTTTTGATGACAAGGTCACATACCTAAAGACACCACATACCATAAGGTGAAAGTGCAAATAAAACATCATCATTTTACGTGTCCTCTATAGATACTTACCGTAAAATTTCATTTTTTTCATCGTTCTGTCGATGTCGGTGGTATAAAAATATACATGTACATGCCACATTTAAGCTTTCTAGTTGATACTAAAGGTGCATGCAGACCAAAAGAGCATTCGCTGTTCTATCCCCCACTCTACGAATTCAACGAATCTCGTTTCGTGTAACGATCGAATTTCGTAGAGTTGGGGGTTAGAACAGCGAATGCTCTTTTGGCCTGCATGCACCTTAACGATCGCCGAGCTTAGCCACGGACGGACAAATAGACACACATACTGGAATATAAGGGACTGTGGGTTGAACTCTCAAATCTTTTTCTTATAATGAACAGACGGTCACCTTCATCATCATCATCACAGAGTTATTCACTTGTCGTTGGAGTATCTTCCAGCCCTCTCTTTCCCGTGCAAGATATGCATAACGTTTTCTTGTCGAGTTTTTTGCCATGACAGTAAAGGAAAATACATTTCTTTTTCTTTATAATTGTTGAAATGGAAATACAATTTACTCTACTGTAGACTTACTAATTGAGCATAATTTAATCTAACAAGGTCGCAATTCTAACCTAACCTAACCGAAGCCACTTTGCCATAGCAGTGAATTACTGCTGACTTGCTGAGGTCGCAGTTGTATCCTAACCTAAACCACTTTGTCATAACAGTCAATTGCTGATAAGGTCGCAATTGTAACCTAACCTAACGTACTTACATTGATATAGTAGTGACTTACTAATAAGGTGGCAGTTCTAACCTAAGGCACTGGTCTCACCGCGAGCTATCGGTTAAAAAACACGAACAAAAGATGCGCACTCCCGTGTAAATAAAAAAGACACTCTCTTTTTAACCGACTTCAAAAAGGAGGAGGTTTACAATTCGTCGAAATCTTTTTTTTTTTCTTTATGTATGTTCCCCGATTACTCGAAGACGCGTGGACTGATTTGAAAAATTCTTTTTTTGTTTGAATGGGTATACCTTCTAGTTGGTCCCATTGTCACCGAATCCAGATCTGATGATGGAATCCTGGAGAAATCGAGGGAACTCTTCAAATGTTGTAGGCACACATGACATTTTTCATTTATTTTCGAAGACTAATCAAGTATTTGCGTCTAGTCATGAACGTTTTAAGTTGGTGATCTGATGATGGAAGGTACAACTCCTTAGCAATTAGGAGTTGGGGGATAATTCTTTAAGTATAACATATTTCGTGTATTTTGGAAGCTATTTGAGTATTTGCCTTTAGGTGGTCATCCTTTCATGTTGGTGAGCTGATGATGAAAGGTACAACTCCTTAGAGATTAGGAGTTGGGAGACAATTCCTTAAATATAACATATTTCATGTATTTTGGAAGCTATTCGAGTATTTGCGTTTAGGTGGTCATCCTTTCATGTCGGTGAGCTGATGATGGAAGGTACAACTCCTTAGAAATTAGGAGTTGGGGGATAATTCTTTAAATATAACACAGTTCATGTATTTTGGAAGCTATTTGAGTATTTGCCTTTAGGTGGTCATAGTCTCATGTTGGTGAGCTGATGACGAAAGGTATAACTCCTTAACTATTAGGAGTTGGAGGATAATTCTTTGAATATATCTATTTAAGTGTTTGCTTAGTAGTTATGACATGTTGGTTAGCGGTAAGTGATTCTTTAAATAATATAGGCATGCTAAGGCTGTTACCTATAATCTTTGAAATTATTCATACTTGCTGATGATACAATGTATATCTCCTTGATAATGGGATAATTCTTTGAATATAACAACTGTCATACATTTTCGAGATCTATTTAAGTGTTTGCTTAGTAGTTATGACATGTTGGTTAGCGGTAAATGATTCTTTAAATAATATAGGCATGCTAAGGCTGTTACCTATAATCTTTGAAATTATTCATACTTGCTGATGATACAATGTATATCTCCTTCATAATGGGATAATTCTTTGAATATTTAAGGTATCCAGTTCAGGTTTTCTGGCCTATTACAGTGCAGTACATTCTAATTATAAGTATTTAGAGCATACTTAATAACGATTTTACACAACTAAAAAGCAAAAAATAAAATATTTTAAAATAAAAATAAAACCGCCTTCAAAAATTCGCCCAAACTAAAAAGTCAAAAATAATTTTAGTTCCTACTTCTTAGGATTTCCTACACAAACCTTTAAACCTTTTACCCTATTCATTGAAATAAAATATTATGGCTAGGTATCCTACAGATTTCTTAGAAGTCGGTGCCAAGCCAAATATGTTCTCTTCGCGAGTATATAACTGTATTTGATAGAGGCTAGAGCTTTGTAACTTACTGTCACTCCGGTTATGCTTTCATCAAAATGACTGAGGTAGAACATTCTGTTGATAAAAACATAATCAGAGTGACAGTAAGTTACAAAGCTCTATCTAATATATACCTGAATGAACGTATTTGGCTTGGCACCGACTTCTAAGAAATCTGTAGGGTACCTAGCCATAATATTTTATTTCAATGAATAGGGTAAAAGGTTTAAAGGTTTGTGTAGGAAATCCTAAGAAGTAGGAACTAAAATTATTTTTGACTTTTTAGTTTGGGCGAATTTTTGAAGGCGGTTTTATTTTTATTTTAAAATATTTTATATTTACACGGGAGTGCGTATCTTTTGTTCGTGTTTGTAGCCGATAGTTCATAGCTTAGTAGCTCGCGGTGAGACCGATGCCTTACCTAACCCACTTTGTCCTACCCAGTTCTAACCTAACCTAACGTACTTTGATACAGTAGTGACTTACTAATGAGATGGCAGTTCTAACCTAACCTAACGTACTTTGAGATAGTAGTGACTTACTAATGAGATGGCAGTTCTAACCTAACCTAACCCACTTTGTCCTACCCAGTTCTAACGTAACCTAACGTACTTTGATATAGCAGTGACTTAATAATGAGATGGCAGTTCTAACCTAACCCACTTTGTCGTAGCAGTGAATTCCTAATGAGATCGCAATTGTTCTAGTCTAACCTTACCCAGTTTGCCACAGCAATAATGAACGGTAGTCAAGATCGTAGTTCTAACCTAACTAACCAATCACCTCATCTTTTTCTTAACATTGTCTTATTACATCGTTATAATAAGTATATGTACCAAACCCAATCTACCATAATAGATAATGCATTTCTGCCTAACGTAAAATATATGTATGTGAAGTAAGTTTCGGAGAGTTGTATACACGGTGTTACGTCAGCATTCCGAAAGATTTTAATGCTGGATTCCTGACCATATTTAGAGTCTTTAATGTTATATAAAATTTCATGAATTCGGCTTGGTTTCAGAGATAATCAACCTTTTTTCGAAATAGGTTTTTCGACGTAACTCGTCATTTAACTTCTTTTGAATTACAATGCTACCACAATGTGTTCTAATATTACCACACCTTTTGCCTGACAATCAAAAAATACGAATAGACTTGACGAAATAACCTGTAGGTACCTAAAAAAACAATTGAAATAAATAATTTAAACAAATTGTTGTTATGATAAAAAGTACTGGTAATGTTAAAAAATATTCAAATCGGCCTAAAAAAAAAGAAAAAAATTTTTTTTTTGGTGGAATTGACATAAGGTCTCATAATATTTTGTGTTTATTTTGATGTCTAGAATGCATAGTTAAAATCTTTCGCAGTGCTCGCGTAACACCGTGTATAATTATGTACCTATGCCAAAAATATGGAAATCCAATTTCTGCGAAATAACACATGACCTAAATAATAATATGCCAAAATAGTTTCTGGCAAAGTAATATTCTAAATATTGTTTACAAAAATTGATTATGCCAAGTCTCTTATAACATAAGCGTTTCGAAAAAAAATGTCATATAGAGGGATTAGAGGGAGCCCTAAACAGACAGAGAGACAGACAGACATACAAACAATGATTTTGAAACTTTACAAAATAAACACACCGTCAGGTGGGCATCAAGTCATGTGGTAATTCTTTATGTATGTCATAAGAAAAGTTATAGTAACTGTACATTGCAAGCACTGCACATCCCCCCGACAGCATTAAATATAATTGCTGTACCCACGATCACGCTGACTTAATACACTTATTTTAATTACTTTATTCGTTAACGTTTATACGTCCGTAGCTGATACTCTTCATGCGTTAGTTTACAATAAATTATATCATAACCATAGATCAGTGATTTTATTTATCACATCCACCATCAAGAATGGGGCAAGTGTTGGGCTCGTACGGTAACTTAAACTCAGATCACATCATCAGTCTATAATTAGTCCACTGCTGGACAAAGGCCTCTCGTATTAGGTACCTAAGCATACGGATGCATTAGGAAGTAAATACCCATAATCGCCACGCAGGGCAAGCTGTTGCCCATCATCCAATATTCAATAAATAATGGTCAGTGACACTTCGAATCCCTTAGTTGACTATTAGGGCACCCACGGGAAGAGTTGGGGTGGTAACAAATGTATTTCTATTGCCATCACCACACGGCCACTCAACTTATACTCATTACATACCATTTTACAAGAATCAGTTGTGAAATTCAGACGGATGCAAAATAATATTTTCTGAATCAGAGTTCGCTTATTATAATAAGAATTGTTTCCCAGCGGAAATACTCTAGATCTTTAAGTTCAATGGGTTCAAACAAGTTTTAATTTCTTAACAAGCCATGTGGACAGCACAAAAAATATTTTAACTACCTACCTATTTGCAGAAAGTATATTTTAAAATAAATATACAAAACCTTGCCTATCAATAATTATGTTTACACATAGGTAAGTAGGTGACTATCAAATTTGCTCAGTGTATTTTACAGGGATCTGTTACGAATTGAAACGGTCACATGTACAAAAATCATGCATTCAAACAAAGAAAAACAGGTGGGCAGGCAAATCGACAGGCAAACTATAACTTTCAGCCAGGCTATGAACAGGCACAGAGACGAACAGACAAACAGATCTTCTGATTTCATTAACGTGGAGGTTTATTTAGTTTTTAGGTCATGAAGACTTCAAATTTGAGAATTTAGGTATTCAGTTTAAATCAACGTTTTCTTCCGTATGGACCAACAGACACACAAACTTACTAGGAAGGTGATACGTTGTTTCCTGTAGTTGATTTTTATACGTATATAATAATTATGTATGTATTATGAATTAAAAAACCCACCAAGTGCGAGTCGGACTCCGTACCATTATCAATTTATCATAAAAAATACAGTTAAAACAACCTATCTCAAAAACTATAAGAGATACATCTTGTCTCTTTTTCGTTAATTAAATACGAGTATATGTATTTTACCATCTCTTTTACGCATTATGAAGTATGAAGATAAGTGTTTGTCAACTATCAATAAATTGTAGGAGGTGTATGGTGTGAAGTATTTATTTCGCTCATTTTGTTAGAGTAAGACGTATCTTTACTTATATATCATTGGCGGTTCATACAACACAATCCTCACCAAATATCATTACTTCCGAGTATTCCATTTATTGTTTCCGAGTAAATTGGATGTGACGGACAGACACGGACAGAGACGGACATGACTTGACGAATATAAGGTTTTCGTTTTTTGCAATTTTGGCAACGGAACCCCAAAAACAGTTTGCTAAATTAGGAGACGGTTATGAATAAAGGGGTTATAATCTTCCATATCACTACATAATATAAAACAAAGTCGCATTCTCTTGTCCCTATATCCCTATTGTATGCTTCAATCTTTACACCTACGCAACGGATTTCGATGCGTTTTTTTAATCGATAGAGTGATTTAAGAAGAGAAGGTTTTAGGTAGACTATAAAACTTAAAATTATTTGAATAAAATAGTCTGCAAGTATAAAACCTGATAGGTTATCATTATAGGTCCATAAGAGATTGCCTAATCTAAAATCATAATGCCATGTTCATACCTACGTACAGATTAATAAAATTAGGACTCCAACTATTCAATATGTATTTAAGTATTTGTATGTATCTATTCTATATATTACATATTTTGTAGTTTAGTTCTCACACAAGCCTTGATGGAGTTTATTGTGGCACTAGGTTGATATGTGTAAGATGGTCACATGCTAAATATATTTATTTGTTCATATACTAATCGTCCAATAATAAAGAAATATTTTTTTTAAATTATGTTGTTATTATTCGAAACACGACAAAACATAGCTATATAAATATTTAATTATTTTTAGTGTTTCTTGTTATATCGGCAATATTTTAGGTAGGTACAATCAGCAGCAGATATTGCTTAACGAGTAGGGTGTTCACAATGATCTTAACACACTCTAATAGTCGTGCATAGTTTATTTTGAAAACTCTGCCCGCTTAGCAATATCTGCTGCTGACTGTACATCATCTGAGAAAATTTCAACTAATTATCCATTAAATACATATTGGTGATAGACAGACAGATGGACAGACAGTGAAGTATGAAGATGCCCAGGATCGCGCAAAGAGGAGGAAAGGTAGGTACGGACCCTGACAAAAGCCGGGATAACGATAGGTAGAAACAGAAGAATAGCCTTCATAATAATATTACAGAAACGTGATTAAACTTAATGTTTGTACAAGTTATTTTCCAGTCATCCTTGTCGCACACGCATATTGGCGCGACTGGTGCGAGCAAGAGGGGAAGAATAGTAGTAGTAGTAGTAGTTGCATTTCGATGCAAGTGCAAAAAAAAAAAAATTTTTCCACGAGGATGAAAGTCAATCACCCGAGTTAAAAATAAGTTTTTACACGTGTATCGAACGACTTTTCTCATAACAAGTGCCTTAAAAAGAGAAATTAACGTACGAGAAGCGTGCGCAAAATTTTACTTCTCCGCACTAGTTAGGAAAAGTAAGTTACGCAGTCAATAAAGCTAGCTCATATCACAATAATATAGGAGGCGGGGACTTGACGCTAGGTAGGTCGACTTGTGGAGGAATGCCCCATGATATTAGTATAATAAATATGTTGTTTGATAACAGCCTAAAACAAGCCATAATATTACCGCGAGTTTTTTTTTCATCGTTTGTTTTCAAATTGTTCCAGTAATATGGTTTCTAAACCAGAGCTACTTTACTTTTTATTTTAATTGCGAGAAATTAAAATATACTAATTATTCATAGGTACACAATAACACGATAATTTTAACTGTGACTCTGCTCGGTCTGAGACGCTCATTTTGAGAGGTTGCCGACAGTATGCAGCGCGCAGCGCCGTCTCACATGGTGATTGGTTGATTTGAAAAGGTAATGTCTTTGAGTGGACAGTTTGAATGAAATTATTTGAAAATATTACATGCGTAGCTAAAACTTTAGTATTGCTTTGTAAGTCTAATGACAGTAATGACTGTTGGAATATGTCAAGTGAAAAGTATATGGGTATTGTTATCTATTACATATTATAGATTGACAAGTTACACACCTATAACATACTGAATACTTTCGCTGTCCTGCAATATATGTGTACCTACACATAGTTATTTAAGCTACAGTTAGTCTCTAATACGACGACATTTAGGTTCATATGATATGAATTCCATAATGAATTATACAACTCTAAAAGTAGTAAACACTCACTGAGTATTAGTTGCACAAATAATTGGGGTTTGATTGGTGGAATCTGATGTTTCAGGCTCGTGAGTTTGGTCGGTCTTAATATCCCGCCAAGCTGCTATCCTCCTGAAATTGTCGCATTGGTGAATTTAATTTATTATACCTCCCTATCTGTTCTTTTTATTGAAATTAATAATAACTGACAAAGTTCGTGTCGCAATTGGCAATAGAATAAAGGTAATAATATGTATATCTACTACAGAATCATTTGAATCGTTACCTAACACAAAGATTAGCTGGCAAATTTAATGTGAGAGTAAAATGTGAGAGTGTCATAAATATAGAAGAAAAAATGTTCTAACTACTTTAAAAGCGGCTCGGGTATTCCGATAAACTCTTATCGCAGTACACGTGAGTACAGTTGTACTTATTAAATAGGTGTTTTAACTATTACGCTTCAAATTTTAAATTTTCGCTACGGCGAGATACTTACTATGTGTTGCCATGGTGAAGGAGTAACCCCGCTTCTACTCGACGCTTTTTCTTTTCCCCCCCAGATCGACGGTGTTTTCGGTACTCATTTTTATTCGTTCTGCCCATCGTTGTGGGCATGTTTATGATATCGATTTTATTCGAAACGAACACTTTTGCCTTGACTTGTGGAACAAAATTGCAAAATGTTGACTCATAGATGACATTGACTTTGCTGTGACAAATGAACAAAATATTTTGTGACCACTTACCAAAAAGTATTTTACGCGTCCATTTAAATTAAAGTCGTCAGCCTCGGTAGCCGAGTTAGTTGTGACCCTATCTATGAAGCTGGAGGTTCCGGGTTCGAATCCCAGTAAAAGCATTATTTTGTGTATTTTTTTTATCACAAATATTTGTTCCTTGATCGTGGCTATCTATGTGTTTAAGTATCTGTATGTAGTTACATGATATGTATCATCGCTTATTTCTTATTACCCACAACACAAGCCTTAATTTAAGCTTAAGATGTCCCGATATATTTATTTGTTTATTATTATTATTAATTTATAGCCACTTATTTTATTTATTACCTCTCAGATATTAATTAGTACCTATCATATTAATGTGCTCCTTTCTTCCAAACTGTTGTACAAGTTACGCTAAATGAGAATTAAAGTGAGCATCATAGTTAGATACAAAAGTAGCTACCTAACTACCTACTGGCTGTAATTCATAAAAAATACTGACCGATATATTGTATTTTGAGATCCGACCTGGCGAATCGAGGGATAAAATTTTACCGGATATTTTATTTGATAAAAACAATAACAACATACCTATTTTATGAATTACGCTTACTTTTAATAATCCATCTATTGACCGAATATATTACTAATTAGTGAGGTCATTTAACTAGCAGTTTTAAAGTGACATCTGTGATGGATATGGTTAAACTTACCTTGTCATCTGCCTCCATGTTAGTTTTCATGGATAGTATTATTCACGCACATATACAAAGGCAAAGAGCGAAATTGTATCAATTTTCAAATTGATAATTCAGAAATACTATACCACTTTTTGGACTTTTTTTTACATACGCGCCATCTACGGGATACGTACAACTTACTAGCAAGGTTCAAAATTACAAAAAGTCTACTAATTAACAGAGTTAATGTCGACAAATTTGTATGAAAATCGCACAGGGACATCCACCTTAAGAGGCAATAAGTGTGATGTTATCGGTATTCCTTAAGGATCATTTTCAATAGGTTCTTGGTCCTTTTATCCTAAAAGGTTAAGAAAAGTTTCTGCCATCCGCTATAGGCTGTGTCATTTCCTTTGTACAGGGCGTTAACTTCAGAAGGGCTGGCTTCCTTGGGAGCTATTATCTGCTCCAATTTAGGAATCACTTTGACGGTCAGAAACAAAGAGGGATCCCTTACAGGGCGCTTCCTTGTAGCGTGGAAATAAATGAATCCGGTGACCCTTGTCGACCCGAATCGCAGCCCTAGAAGACTTGTGGGCGCCTAAATAGGTGTTACTCACTTAATACCGCGCTTTTGTAGCAATCCTATATGGGACAAAGTGCGCAAAATGCTACCTACATTATAAGCATACTATATCTTTTTTTTAATCACAGTAATAAAATAATCAAATTATAATAACATGGTGTATAGGATTTTCGCGCCTTGTTTTTGTTTTACAAATGTACATGTGTGATGTTTTAATCACGTTTGCGAAGTACCTACCAAACAGAAGTTGTTCTCCATTCATAGGTACAGTAGGTACAGTCACGTCTAAAAATATATGCCCATGTTAGTATATTTTTGGAGCCGACCGTACATACCTCCTATACATCAACAGCTATTTTAGTACCTACTACTCCCATAGCACTCAGATTAAACAACCCACTGAGCAAGCGAAAGTTTCTGTAACATTCCCGAAATGAATATTTGGGAGGCTGTAACTTTCAAATGCAAGGTTGCAATGTCATGGCAAGCTCTGAGCAAGCTCATGGCAATGCTGAAACGGCCAAACGTTTCATGTCATTTGCAACTTACCCTTAGAGCTCATATGTAAGTTATTAAAACTTTCATATACAAGTTTCTCACAAGTTCCAATTACAACATTATCAGAAGTGTGTTATTGTAATTTCTGTAAAGTTACTATCGGTACTTTGTAGATATATTACGTGGGAATGTTTTGTGCAAGTTTCATAGGAAACATTGCTAGAATCGATATTTTGTAAAGTTCTGTCAAGTTACTATCGGTACTTTGTAGAGACATAACGTGGGAAAGTTTTGTGCAAGTTTCATACGGAGCATTGCTAGAACCGACATTTTGTAAGGTTCTGTCAAGTTACTATCGGTACTTTGTAGAGACTTTACGTGGGAAAGTTTTGTGCAAGTTTCATACGAAGCATTGCTAGAATCGACATTTTGTATGGTTCTGTCAAGTTACTATCGGTACTTTGTAGAGACATTACGTGGGAAAGTTTCGTGCAAGTTTCATACGAAGCATTGCTAGATTCGACATTTTGTAAGGTTCTGTCAAGTTACTATCGGTACTTTGTAGAGACATTACGTGCGAAAGTTTCGTGTAAGTTTCATACGAAGCATTGCTAGAATCGACATTTTGTAAGGTTCTGTCAAGTTACTATCGTTACTTTGTAGAGACATTACGTGCGAAAGTTTCGTGCAAGTTTCATACGAAGCATTGCTAGAATCTACATTTTGTAAGGTCCAGTCAAGTTACTATCGGTACTTTGTAGAGACATTACGTGGTACTTGTCCACTTGCAACTTATTGTAACTACAAATGTAAGCTCGTGGGGTTGATTAATATTAATGGTTGAGGCAACCTTGCGTGCGAACTTGTGTATACGTTTGTAAATGTAATTTATTGTAAGTTGCTTGAAACCGCCATCCGAAATATGTACAGGGTGTCCCATAAATAATGGATCACCCTGACACCCGAGGTAGGTCGACCCAAGAGGTACCTAACCAACATAACATGACCTCAGTAAAAGTTGGACGGTTTTCGAGATTTTGCCAATTTTACGTTTTTTTTTTCTAACTTGCCCTCTTTTTTACACGTTAAGTGCTATAATTTGCTTAAATACCTTTTGTGCTATTAATTTTTCATCGTTACTCTATCAGGAATAGTTAAATTTTATAAAACAAGTAATATTTTAATAAAAAACTTATGTCAAATGCGAAAGAAACTCGGATTAATTTAAAATAAATAATAAGCAATAACAATTATTTGGCTTTTAGTCGTATGCCATGAAAAAAAATACTAGCCAAATAATTGTTATTGCTCATTTTTTTTTGCAAATTAATAGAGTTTCTTTCGCATTTAACATAAGTTTTTAATAAAATATCACTTGTTTTATAAAATTTAACTATTTCTGATAAAGTTATGAAGAAAAATTAATAGCACAAAAGCTATTCAAGCAAATTATAGTACTTAACGTGTAAAAAAGAGGGCAAGTTTGAAAAAAAACGTAAAATTGGCTATTCAAGCAAATTATAGTACTTAACGTGTAAAAAAGAGGACAAGTTTAAAAAAAAAACGTAAAATTGGCAATATCTCGAAAACCGTCCAACTTTTACTAAGGTCATGTTTTATGTTGGGTAGGTACCTCTTGGGTCGACCTACCTCGGGTGTGAGGGTGGTCCATTATTTATGGGACACCCTGTATATATATATAGCGGTCTGTATATAGCGGTGTAGGCAAAGCTCCATAGGTCTCAAACATCTATTTCTTACGCGTCAACTAGGAGCAATTGGACTTCATGCAAAATAAACGACACTGACAATGTCAACGTCACTGACAACTTTGTTAGGGTCGTAGGACTTTGTATCGTAACTTTACATAAAAATATTGATTGTGTAGGATAATAAACTATTATCAATGTAGATTTATAGCTATTTAAAAATTAAAGTACCTAATCAATGGCTACCTACTTTAAATTAACAACATTAAAATACTATCCACATATTGATCTTGAAAGTTAGTTAAATACTATAAATATTTGTTAAAAACGAAATCAAATAAACGTCAATCGTAACATATTCTTAACAATTAATATTTTTATGTAACGTTACAACTTCCAAGTGCTTTCTTGTTATGCGTAAAGAAATGAATAAATATTTGAGACGCGTGAAGCTTTGCCTGCACCGCTATATACAGATATATCAAGATTTGGTATACAAGACATGTCTCCGTGGCCTGTTTACTATACTAATACTAACAGTGTGCAGCAACTTACAACAAATTACCTTTACAGACTTATATAAAAACGATCACACATATTGAACATATTCAGCGCCAGTCGCTACGCCGCTACACGCGTAGTCGATACCCGTGGGTTTGTGTAGAGGATATGTAGCGGAAAGCGACTACGAACATTGAACTCCCTAGTGGCGTTCTTGGCGCTGAATGTGTTAAGCACTATTATAGTTACATTGCCTCAACTAACAATATTAAAAAGTGAGAGAAAAATATATACAATGCTCATTAGAAAATTGTGTTTATTCAAACTAAAAAAAAGAAGAAATACGTATGCCAACAACACATTAAAAAGTCATCTAAGCGCAGGTGGTTTATCTCTACCAATGCTGCTATAAATCTCTTTATCTTGCTAGTCTTCGTGATCGTCAGGATGGCGGGTGCACATCAACAAATGGAGCTGATTTCACGCACATTTGGCACATTGCTAGCACTAAGTCCTAAAGTATACCGCAGCTCCATTTGTTGATGTACATCCGCCATCCTGACGAATGACGATCACCTAATCTTCTACTTGTGTTTAACAGTTTAATACGGTTAACTAATCATTTAACACGATCACTTCTGGGCCATGGACGTTAGACACGTCCGAAACCTCAAGGTAAAGGAATTGCTTCCTTAAACCTTATTCACGTGTGGTACTATACAGCACGTCCACGTATAAGTTTATTGTTTCTTTTGTGGTACATATTCATGAAAAGAAATGTACTTCTATGTACTTATGTTTAAAAAAATGTACCTGCACGGTTTTGGCATAGCGAGATACAGGTCGTGGTAATGCTGAGTAGGTACTCCCTGGTAGCGATGTAGGTAACGAATACTCGCATTTAATGCCTTTGGTGTATATGTATGTATAATACCCAATATTCGCATTCGCGAATATGAATCGCAAATATTCGCATTCGCGAATATTCCAAAACCGATATTCGTTACATCGCTACTCCCTGGCACGACCACACCATATTTATGGGTAAATCAATGGTCAAATGAATACAAAACAAATGTACTCAAATTGTACTATCTAAAAGCACATCAAAATGCCCAAAACCACTCTCACATTTTGTATTCATTTGACCATTAATTTACCCATAAATATGGTGTGGTCGTGCCAGGGAGTACCTACTCAGCACAACCACGACCTGTATCTCGCTATGCCAAAACCGTGCAGGTACATTTTTAAAAAACATAAGTACATAAAAGTACATTTCTTTTCATGAATATGTACCGCAAAAGAAACAATAAACTCATACGTGGACGTGCTGTATAGTACCACACCTTATTCAGAGACCGGCCTGACCGGAAAATTAGGTACGGTCGATTTCTTATCCTATTGCACATATACGAGTACAGTACATACACAGCACAGTACGAGCTTATGGAAATGAACTTTTGGGCTCCGAGTGTAAGTTTGTTTTAAAGGCAAAGGTATGTATATGTACTGTAAGGGTTCTCACCCTTCCTTACAACAATGAAGTTATAAAAGCAACAGTATTGTATTAGTACTAAGGTTCATATGAACGCTGTGTATTTCCGCCTAAATAGGTGTGGTATATAGTCCTACATTACCAAAACAATTCATGTTGAATGTTGAATGAGCTGGTACACAGATTTGAACCATACTACTATCACAATACAGTTGCTTTTAAAACTACACCCCATACAGTAGCTGACCACGGCATAAAAAAATAGTGATAAACCTTGGCCAATCAGCTAAAGAATTAGTAATGTAATCAGTACTTTCGTGTTTGGTTGTAAATTTTGATAAAGCATAATTTGAAGAAGAAACCAACCGTAAATCGGTAAATACAATCACGATAAATACAATCACGTCCGGTTGAAATAATGTCTTATCCCTTTAACCGCTGTATGTCAAAACAGTAATCCTAAATTTGAACTTGGACATTAAGTTAAGGTGTAATTTACATTGCGATGTTGTATTTTCCGACAACAGCGGTTAAAAGTTTACAACACCGGCGTATATATGACTACTCTATATTCTGTCGTTTAAGTCTAGTTGTAGCATGCTGAATCCAGCACATTGTGTGCCTTTCAAAACTTTCGTCTGTCATATTCGGGAAGCTCTCCTTTACTGCAACTGAAACAAATGATACAAAAGGTTAGTTTATAGAGTAAAAAAATGTTTACATAAATATATTTTCCAATAATAAGTAACGTAACATGTTTGTGTAGACTCCATAGTAAATTTTATTCGTTTTCCTCAAAATCTAATACATAAACAGAAAAAATGAGCTTTTATTACAAACAAGTGATATATTCGTATTTTTTACTGTCAAACTGTATAAAAAAATATATAAAAAACTTACGTTTTAGTCATAGTCATAAACAGAGTGGACAATTTGAAGTTATTTTTCTTGCCAGTCCAGGAACAAAATTGTGCGAGATAATTTGAAAAATCTTTTCTAAGTAACGTTTCACACAATCTCTTTCTTTATTTCCACCAGTGAATCGAAGAAAGTCAAACTGCAACAAAATCAATATGATGAACATGAGTTCTTTGATACAAAATCTCCATTGATATCGCCTTTTTGTTTCTATTGTACCCATTTCATTAAATCTCTTGAATGATTAAAACAAAAAAAATGGTTGGTTGGTAGGTTGATAGCTAAAATTATACTTATGATGAAATGTATGAATAAATGTATATGGGCTGACATTTTAGGGTAATTAATATTCAACATCGTGGCACTCTAAATTATAATTTAATTTCGTAAAAACTAAGCCATGGAACCCATCCTGTAAATTGTCACTTACGATGACGTATATTATTGAAATTTTAAAAATATCTGCTTTTGTATGCATAAGGTATAACAAAAATTACTTATAAAGCTGAAGATGCCATGCCAATTGATTCTTAATATTTTCATCAGTCAAACTTGCTTCAAATGTCTTGGAGTTGTATTAATTAACTCTATCAGAGGCAAATTTGGCAAATTTTTCTTCATCTCTGACTGATGCCCCATTTGCAATAACTGTTCAATCTTGCGAACTCGATGCATTGTATATGTTACTAAAGCCTTTATTTCTTTTAATTCGGACATTAAATCGCCTGCAACAAGAAATAAACACTCAATAAAGATACAGAGTAATGAAAAGTGAAGCTTAGTCTAGTATTCTTGTGGGATGTGTCTGATGGATATTTCAATTAAATATATTTTTCACTTCTCATGCTCAAAAAGTGCACCTTTATGTCGTGCGTACAGTTATGACCTATAGTATAAGTTAGATTGCATAAATGCATACCCTTATGAATTGGATGAGGAGTTGGTGGCGGAGATGTAGAATCGTCCCCGTATCGTCTGTTCATTGTTATCTTTCTCTTTAAAGTTGGCTCTTCGAATTCCGAAGAACTGCACAGCTTGGATTTTTCTACTGCAGTAGCTTCTTTCAGGGAAGCTGAGAACAACAGTTAAAAACTTTAGGGTCTGATTTTATCAATAAATAAGATTTGTTCTTAAAATAGTATAATATACTATCTGTCAGATTTGTTTCTAAAAAAGTAGATATGTCACATAATTTAGTAAATATAAAGTCAAGTACGTACTACGTACATACGTAATTAATTACTCGGAAATAATATCAATCATCAAATAATTGTACTGGGGGTCAAAATAATATAAGTCTCAATTACATAAAACTAAGGCCGTGGGTTTTCTGGCCGGCGACCGGCGACTGACGCGTGTCCGCCGCCGACGACGTTCGAATGTTTTGTTCGCGAATGTTTGAGGATGGTTTCTCTGACACGTCGTCGGTTACCCGCTGCCGGCGACGTTTCAGAGAAACCAACCTCAAACATTCGCGAACAAAACATTCGAACGTCGTCGGCGGCGGACACGCGTCAGTCGCCGGTCGTCGGCCAGAAAACCCACGGCCTAAGACACAGACAGATCCCCACCTACATAACTATCATCATAACAGAAAAATTTACTTTGTCTGTACCAAGTCTATAAATAAATAAGACCCACCTCTGGTAAAGTGGTCGGAGGGTCATAAGACTCATAAGCAATGATCGGATTAGGATGTGCAAAATTTTAACAAAACTTGGCAAGTGGACTTGCATTATAAAGCGTTTACAGTCATGACAATATTAATATCCTTACAGTAATTTTGAGATTCCAAAATATAATTAAATTTAACACTGATCTGCCAATAATATACATATTTTTAATTTATGTGTCTTAAAGTTTTGCACCCAATACAACCCACTTGGCAAGTTTTGTTCAAGTTTTGCACACCTAATCCGATCATTGGTCATAAGACTCATAAGGTACTTACCTAACATACTTATACTCCGAGGGTCACAGGTAACTAACAAACCTACCCTATACCTATACATTAAATAAATACAATAAATCAATATTTTAGGACAATTTTATACATATTGACCTAGTGCCACAGTAAGCTTAAGGCTTGTATTATGGGTACTAGGCTTCGTTATACAGATACATATAAATAAGAAATGGCCATGACTCGGGAACCAACTTATGTTTATCACATAAATGTCCCTTACCAGGACTTGAACCCGGGACCTGTAGCTTTGTAGGCAACACAGATTTCTATAAAAGGTACACATAAGGCACAATACAGGGTGGAAAAAGATTATGGGTCAGTGAGGGCAGCTACCAGATCCGGTGTAGCTACGCGAAAATGGTCTTAGGAGACTTTCCCGCGATTTCCAATTAAAGAAGATTGGCGTTTTCAGATTTTGGTAAAAGTATACAGGGTGCGAGAAAATGGTCAATTTTGACAAACTTTTTTTATGCCAATTGACCCTGAACAGAAACAGGATGTTTTTTTAAATCTGTAAACGCCATTCTTCATCAATTTAAAATTGAGGAAAGGTCTCCTAAGACCATTTTCGCGTAGCTACACCGGATCTGGTAGCTGCCCTCACCAAAATCATTTTCCACCCTGTATATCTGTAAACATTTGGTTGAAATCTTTGAGGCCCACTCACCAAGTCCTGTAATAAAATATAAAAATAACAAAAAATATAAAGTCTTACCATAATATCCCACTACTTTTACAAGTGTGTATTTTTTCCAGTCATTTTCTGGCTTCATTCGAAAATTTATGGCTTTTCGTTCAATGCTTTGCTTTTTGGCCACATGCAGATTTAATAATTTCGATCGATCCATTCTTTAGGAACTGCTGATACATATTCAGTATTTTCGCATATTATGAATATGACCACTGATTAATCAAGCTGAAATGTATAAGAAACCAAGTTAGTTATTCTGTACTTGTTTGACTTTCTGTATTTAACATGTTTGACATTTGACATTGGACTTTGACTAAGTAATAATAATAACTAATAACCCAAGAATTATCGAAGAGGCTAAGGGCGGGCTGCACCATGCCCACTTAGCTAACTGGTAATGAAAATATGTATAACACTAAATATACATATTTTCTTATTTAGTTTAGTTTAGATGTTACTGTTAAATAGTTTCACATTTAGATAGATTGTTACCTATATGTTTTTAATAAATAAATACTTAACCGGGATGAAGTTAGAAATTACAAATTTCCTCCCTCAACCTTCTTTCGGGGAAGTGGCGACCCGATCAACGACGCCACCGTGTGCAGACAATTAAAGTGAGCATAACAGTACAAGCCATCTGGCAGACAATATAATTTAAATACTATGAATGCTGACCATATTTAGTTCCATGAGAATTTATATTCGTACTTGCTCGTTACATAATGACATCTATCACAAGAAAAATATTATAGAAGGGTCTTTCTCTACTAATTGGAAAACCGCTGTCCTAGGCACATTCTAGCAAAATTATATGAAATAATATAGTTTATGGGTAAGTAGGTTTTTTCCAATTGTTAACTCAATAATTATTATATTTTTTCTAACACACTCAAAAACAGTCCCCTGGCGTGTCCCGAATACAAAATTCGAGCTATACAACAAATTATTGGCTATTTGTTGCAATTTGGTAAGACCTTATTATATTCATAATTTTTATTTCATTGTTTTTAGATTTTATTCTGACATAATTAAAAAACTGTCCCTTAGCTTCAAAAACAGTCCTCTGTAGCGAATTAAAAAATAATATAACATTTTGTAAACATTTACTGCGTTAATAGATGTTGCAGAGAGCGAAAACAATATCAATATCATAAAGCAAACCGACTAACCTCTTTTGATTTGAATTAATTGGAAGATAAACTTGGCAGAGGGCTGTTTGAATTTGCCAGTTAGTAGAGAAATGCCCAGAAATAGAAAAAACTAACACAGAAAATCTAAATACAAAATTAAAGTTACTTAGGTGTAAAGGACTCTAAGTGTCGACATAATATAAATTAAAATAGGAAGAAAAAAAAAGATAATCTCGGAGATGTATAAAGTCTCTGAAAAGTATATCCGAAAATATTGACTTTAGAAAAAATAATCTTTCAAGAACCTTATTCTTTTTAAGAGAGCTATTAAATGATACCCCACACTATAAGATTACATCAAGTAAAAAAATTATCCCCACTTCACTAGTTGGGAAGATACCCGAAAAAAAAAATTATCAAGTTTTTTTTTCGGGTACAATATTATTATTTATACCTGTACCAAATTGCAGATTTCTAGTATTAACGGCCACTGAGCTATGCTGCGGACAGACGGACATGGCGAAACTATAAGGGTTCCGTTTTTGCCATTTTGCCCACGGAACCCTAAAAAGTACCGAAAAAGCTGGTGGAGGTCTTCTCCGGATCTACGTGTATACCACCTGGTACGATGACGTGGCCGAGAAACTTTCGTTCGAGTTTTCGGTGACTTTCGCACCCGTAGTAACGCACGCACCGGTGGTACCGCCGCGCTCGATCGGTTCCCGGAACTCGCTCGCGCGCGAACGCGACACTTTATTATGACTAGGTGCTGCCGAATTCCAATTTGCCAAATTATTATTAGTACTTAGTCCTATATCCATGTACTTAGTGTAGGTACTTACTTTTAAATCAGAAATCGAATCTTCGATGGCCCTCGCTTTTTCAACAAAACATTCAATATCATTAATGCTATCTCTTGGTAAACGTTTACGCACTCGTCCACTAAATAATACGTAAATCATGTCTATCGGCTCTTTCGCAGTCTTTTTGCTCCGCGGCAAAGATTTCCCGCAAGATATTGTGTGACGGTAGCTGCCCGGGGGTACATGGCGCGCAGCTGCTCCACGGCGTCCGTTCAGCTGTGGGCGCCGGCGCGGGCGGCGTCGTCCTCCACCTCCAGCAGGCTACGCAGTACGCAGCGCGTGCTCGTGGCGAATCTCATCGTTTTCTTCGAGTCCGCATGTGTAGATCTCCTAATCCTAAGTCACTTCACAGCTTCTTACTTTTCGTGATTTTCGCCATTTTGGCGCGAACTAGTATGACGTACGTAGCGCAGAGCACCGCCAGCATCGGCCGGCACGGCACTCGCGGCAATAGATTATTACTTCGTGGAATTCGAAGCCACTAGGCTAGGTGGGCAATGTAATTTGTGGTTAATCGTTTATTACGAGATACACAGTTCAAACACACACTCTGTTGCACAATATCAATTCAATATAGCTAAATAACATGAGAGACACGGGAGATTCGCAAAAAAAATCGTGGCACTTATGGCGGTTAGCGGACTGACGAGTGACGTACTCCCCGCGCCCGCGGCGTCCCGACTCCCGGCCGTCCCGCCCAGTGTTGCCAACTCTGAATTTAATTTAAGACAAACTATACCGAAATAGAGCTAAAATAGTGCTAAAATCAAATATGAAACTGCTAAATTTAGAGCTAAATAAAAAAGCATGCAATTCAAATGAGTTTAATCATTAATCACCAAATGTTCTGTTTATATAATAGAAACAAGACACATTGAATGCAAATTCTTGTAAATGAATGAAAATTACCAAAAGCGCCATACATAGTATAACTCCGTGGCGGTCCCGCTGGTACCATGTCGGGGTCTGATGATGGGATCTTGGAGACAGATGACAGGAAACTAGAACTCCTCAACGGCGTGTGTTTCGATGTGCAGATTTGTATAGTCAAATTACTACGAGGAAGCAATTTCACTAAAAATCAAAAAATAAGTTAAAATTTTACCAAAAAGTAAAACCGACTTCAAACGAAAAACTAAAAAACACAAAAAAAAACGTATTTTGATATAGTATAAATAAGTATTTTATAACTTTGAAGTCGGTGCCATTACGCACTTACGCTCGCCACATATGAGAAAGAGAATAAAATAGTACATTTCCTAACTAGTGCGGGAAAACTTTTTTTCGCCTAGGGTAAAAGTTGGAGCCCGAGTGAAACGAGGGCGAAAATCACCCGAGTTAAGAAAAAAGTTTTTGCACGTGTAAGGGACGATTTTTTTCGTAACAAGTGCGTCAAAAAGAGAAATTACCGCGCGCGAAGCGTGCGCAAAGTTCGTTTTTGCGCACTAGATAGGAAAAAAACATTATGTAACACCAACATGTCAAAATTGTTCAAAATCTGTATAAACTCTAGACAAATCTGAAGAAGTCGAAAATCTACAACAGCAGATAAATCTGTATAACTGGCAACACTGCATCGCGTCTCTAGCCACGCGGCCAGCGACTGCGGCCCTACCCCAAAAACGAAACTCGGAAATTTCGAGGATTTGTCTCTGTCACTCAAACAAAAGCGCCATTAGAGTGAGAGAGACAAATCCTCGAAATTTACGAATTTCGTTTTTTGCGGAAGGGCCGCTGTTATTCGCTTCCCGTTATGAGCTGAGCTTAGACGCGAGTTTGCTTTTAAGCTGGCCAATCGCAGGCGGTATCCGCACGGCGCGAATTTCAAACAAGCCGGCGGTGGCGTTATATACAAGGTGGAATTCGACGAGGGACCTTTACGGAAATGGTAGATAGTTAAGGCTATACTGAACAACTTTTACTATGGGACCAACCCCGAAATCGTATAAAAAAAAAACTTATCCATACAAAAAGGTACGGCATGTATACACACAATGTATGAAAGTCATTTTTTTTTTTACGATTTCGGGGTTGGTCCCATAGTAAAAGTTGCTCAGTATAGCCTTAACTATCTCCCATTTCCGTAAAGGTCCATCGTCGAATTCCACCTTGTATAAATTAATCGATTTGGGTCCAGAGTTGGGCATTTCGTAATTCGTAATCATGGGTACTTATGGGTACCATATTACTCGTAATGTAATATCGTGAAACGGAATATTAATGAAAATCGATATCTGAGGATCCGATAGATTGCTTATAACGAATCCGAAGTCGAAATTGCGAGAATCGGCGGCCATCTTGGTTTTCTTCATTTATGATCCGATCATGATGAAAATCGATATCTGAGTATCCGACAGATTGCTTATAACGAATCCGAAGTCAAAATTGCGAAAATCGGCGGCCATCTTGGATTTCTTCATTTATGATCCGATCATGATGAAAATCGATATCTGAGGATCCGATAGATTGCTTATAACGGATCCGAAGTCAAAATTGCGAGAATCGGCGGCCATCTTGGATTTCTTCATTTATGGTCCGATCATGATGTAAATCGAAATCTGAGGATCCGAGAGGGCGCTTATAACGAATCCGAAGTCAAAATTGCGAGAATTGGCGGCCATCTTAGATTTCTTCATTTATGATCCGATCATGATGAAAATCGATATCTGAGGATCCGAGAGGACGCTTATAACGAATCCGAAGTCAAAATTGCGAGAATTGGCGGCCATCTTGGATTTCTTCATTTATGATCCGATCAAGATGAAAATCGATATCTGTGGATCCGATAGATTGCTTATAACGGCCATCTTGGATTTCTTCATTTATGATCCGATCATGATGAAAATCGATATCTGAGTATCCGATAGATTGCTTATAACGAATCCGAAGTCGAAATTGCGAGAATCGGCGGCCATCTTGGATTTCTTCATTTATGATCCGATCATAATGAAAATCGATATCTGAGCATCCGAGAGGTCGCTTTATAACGAATCTGAAGTCAAAATTGCGAGAAGCCGCAGCCATCTTGGAATTCTTCATTTATGATCCGATCATGATGGAAATCGATATCTGAGGATCCGAGAGGTCGCTTATAACGAATCTGAAGTCAAAATTGCGAGAAGCCGCAGCCATCTTGGAATTCTTCATTTATGATCCGATCATGATGGAAATCGATATCTGAGGATCCGAGAGGGGCCTTATAATGAATTCGAAGTCAAAATTGCGAGAATCGGAGGCCATCTTGGATATCTTCATTTATGATCCGATCATGATGGAAATCGATATTTGAGCATCCGAGAGGTCGCTTATAACGAATCTGAAGTCAAATTGCGAGAAACGGCGGCCATCTTGGATTTCTTCATTTATGATCCGATCATGACGAAAATCGATATCTGAGCATCCGAGAGGTCGCTTATAACGAATCTGAAGTCAAAATCGCAAGAAGCGGCGGCCATCTTGGATTTCTTCATTTATGATCCGATCATGATGAAAATCAATATCTGAGCATCCGAGAGGTCGCTTATAACGAATCTGAAGTCAAAATTGCGAGAAGCCGCAGCCATCTTGGATTTCTTCATTTATGATCCGATCATGATGATAATCGGTATCTGAGGATCCGATAGATTGCTTATAACGAATCTGAAGTCAAAATTGCGAGAAGCGGCGGCCATCTTGGATTTCTTCATTTATGATCCGATCATGATGAAAAACGATATCTCAGGATCCGAGAGGGCGCTTATAACGAATCTGAAGTCAAAATTGCGAGAAACGGCGGCCATCTTGGATTTCTTCATTTATGATCCGATCATAATGAAAATCGATATCTGAGCATCCGAGAGGTCGCTTATAACTAATCTGAAGTCAAAATTGCGAGAAGCCGCAGCCATCTTGGATTTCTTTATTTATGATCCGATCATGATGATAATCGATATCTGAGGATCCGAGAGGTCGCTTATAACTAGGGCTCACGGTACACGTGTAACCCGCCAAACCGGATACCCGTGTTCTTAAGCCCGACGGTACTAAGAACCCGAATTACACGAACCCGCCGGGTACCCGTGTCCGTGTCCAATACACGGATACCGTTTACACGAAACCGCGTGCTACCCGGGTACCCGGGTACTTAAGACCGAGCCGAACGGGTTCGAAATAATTTGAGCAAATGCAAATAAGGTCTATTATGAATGTAACCTGCAGCTTCGTTCGACACTACAAAACACTACCTGTTCAGGAAAGGTCAGCCGATATAACTTTTTGATGAGGTTTTATAAATTTCGACTCTATCTGTTACGCAATAAGGTCTATTTGACAAAATTAGCCTTCCCTTATCTATCTAAGTCTCACGACCCATTCGTACGCTTCTCGTCAAGGACGTCCCCGAACCCGCGGGTAATTAAAGTCCGTGTAAATAATACCCGTGTACCCGTGTAGACGGGTATTATTTACACGGACTTTAATTACCCGTGTAAATCGGGCCAGAAACCCGTGTACGTGTAACACAAACACGGGTATGAGAAACGTTGACACGAAACCCGGACACGACCGCGAGCCCTACTTATAACGAATCTGAAGTCAAAATTGCGAGAAGCCGCAGCCATCTTGGATTTCTTCATTTATGATCCGATCATGATGACAATCGATATCTGAGGATCCGAGAGGTCGCTTATAACGAATCTGAAGTCAAAATTGCGAGAAACGGCGGCCATCTTGGATTTCTTCAATTATGATCCGATCATAATGAAAATCGATATCTGAGCATCCGAGAGGTCGCTTATAACGAATCTGAAGTCAAAATTGCGAGAAGCCGCAGCCATCTTGGATTTCTTTATTTATGATCCGATCATGATGATAATCGGTATCTGAGGATCCGATAGATTGCTTATAACGAATCTGAAGTCAAAATCGCAAGAAGCGGCGCGGC